>JAADYG010000405.1:0-28650 GCA_023338115.1 Phytopythium boreale
CACGCCGTGGTGCGTGTGGCCGGTCTCGTAGCAAGTGGACGAGCACGAGACCACCTCGCCGCTCTCCGGGTGGAAGGACGGGTGCGACTGGCGGCCCATGTGCCACAGCTGCGCGAAGATCTTGCCTCCGCGCGCGTGGACACGGTCAACCACCTTGCGCCAGCCATCGGCCTGCTCCTGCGTGTACAGCGCGGGTGCGCCATACCAGCCGTAGCCCTGCGCCGACACCGCCACGCCCTCCGAGATGATGAGGCCGGCGCCCGCGCGCGCCTCGTAGTACTTGGCGTTGTGCTCGTTCGGCGCGCGCGTCTCCATGTCGGCGCGCGCGCGTGTGCACGGGCTGAAGACGACGCGGTTTTGGAGTGTGAGGCCCTTGGCGAGCTCGAACGGCGTGAAGAGCTTGTAGTCAGCGAGCGAGGCCATTGTGGTCGTAGTGTTTGGGGTTGAAGAGGCTGCTGCTGCCGGTCTTGCTGACTGGATGTTGCTCCGATGATGCGAATTGCAAAGTGACAGCGGAGACGAGCACTGAGGCCGCGCGAGTCCCCACTGGAGAGCCGAGACGCCGTATTCGCCAGGCGGAAACTGCGTGCGCAATCCCCAATATTGTACAGTAGTGGACGACACTATGTATTGCTGCTGTGGCTTCGTGTGCTTATCGGAATCAACTCAATTGGCTGGCGGTGTGCTTCGATTTCGCGGCGCTTTCGGCGTGACGCGATCGCCCCATACTGGATGCCAGTGTAGTTCACAGTGGTATTGCGTGTTCCGAATCGGTTGACGTCGTTCAGCTTGCGCGTTCACATGAACACGATGGAGGAAGCGCTATATTTGTGCGCAGAAGGTTGACGCATGCCCGAAGTGGTTGACGGAAGAAGCGGCGGCGGGTGTGGTACGGTACTGTGACGACTCCCGAAAATAATGAACGGACTCGAAGGAAATCAATATTTTGTATTGTGTGAACTCACATTTATACATAATTGAAACCCAGTTATTGTCATGGACGTTGTTTTAATTCAGTATTTGAAAAGTAGCTGCTTGTTTGACTAGCGCGAAAGATTCTCTTCCGCTTTTCTAGAATCAGGGGTCTTCTGTGTATCACTTCACCCCCGCCAACAGGGTCATGTCCGCTCTGTTATGCGCCCACACTTCCGCCTCAACCGCCTCCTCTACAGCCGGGAACATGTCGGCGTCCTCGTCCGCCGCCGATCACCAGCAGCAAGCGCTGCTCCGCATTCCTCTGGAGCAGCTCCTGGAGTTCTTGACGCTCGACGAAAGCGTGTGCCTGCTTAGCACGTGCCGCTCGCTCTGGCGCGACGGACGGCTCGCCGCGTATGCCGCCCGCCTCACACCGCGCTTCACGCAGCATTTGCGCCGCGGGTGCGCCAGCGACTGGGCCGCGATCGCGCCGGGGACTCGCTTCTTCAGGAACCACCGCGAGGGGTGGCAGTTCTGTCCGCTGGGGGCGGGTCACGCGAGTCAGGAATCGGGTGGAAGTGACGATGGCACCGAGAACGAATGGGATGTGCACCTGCTGTCGGCGGTGGCGTTTGTACATAACCGACTGGCAAGGTGGTGCTACTCGTCCGTGTCGCTCATGTGCGCGGTGGATGACCTGGTGGAAGGCCGCCGATACAACGACACCCGCTTCGTGTGCCGGCCACTGCTGGTTCGCCTGAAGACGCTTCTGCCGCTGTTCCAGCCTCGGAATGGACGCGGCTGGACGTCGCGACAGTGTTGGACGGCACTCACCCGGGTCTCGGCGACGCGTTCCGGACTGACCAACGATCGACTCGCGTTGACGATCTGCTGGGCCACCACTGGAACGGTATCAGCATGATTCAATCAGGTGAAACACGGGCGCACAATGAGGATGAAGATGATGATGAGGAGGCGCGGTGTGCGCTGTGCGACTGGCGCGAGCAGGTGCTGCTCGAGTACGCCAAGCTGCGGCCGGAGATGCTGTCCTTCGGCTCGGACGACCGCCACCGTCGCCAGGCTGAGGAGGACGCCATCCTGCGCTTCATGCTGAGCGAGGGCGGCGTCGTCCTGCCCGCGCACTTGCACGAGCGCGGCGGATTCGACTGGAAGCTGCGCAAGATGGTGTACTGCGCGCTGAGCTGGTACGACCGGCGCCAGTGCGAGACGTTCTACCGGCCGCTCAAGCGCCTTCTAGAGCGCAGCGGACTGCGGTTCGTGACTCTCGCAGACGCGACGTGGACTGCGGACACAGGAGCTCGACGCATGGAGGAGCGCTCTACTAACGCGCAGCTCATGGCCGGCGTGTCGGCGTCGGGACACCTTGTTGGCGTCTACCGCATGAAGGCGAGCGAGCGAGGGTAGACAGGAACACCAGGGGACCAATGACTAGCGGCGCATCCAAGGAGGCGAAGGCGTTGGTGCATTGCGACCGGAATGAGCTTTAACGCTGGGACGAGTGCGATTCCCGTCACATAAAGCGAACCCATGATGCATCACCACACTTTTTTCTTCGGCCGGCATGTGCTTTCTGTTTGTAACCCCTGCATATTGGTCGCTTTCTTATTTGGGCGGGGCGGCACAACGCGCCGATAGCTTTCGTCGTGCAGTGAGCTAATGATCGACGCGGCGCACCACATGGTGGAGCGTCGCATTGCGCGCCCATCAAGTGGAAGCCGAGGCTCGGAAATTTTAGTGGCGTCGCTTCACACCCGTGTCGTCCAGCTGGCGCGGCTGGTGGGCTGAACTTGGTGTGTTCATCTTGATTTTTGTATGCACGCGCCTCACACCTGCAAACCGCTTCAACGTCGTATAGTATACGCGCGACGTGCGGGGTTACACTGTATAGTTACCCCTGTTCACAACGTCGGTCAGGACGTGCAGTTACGCCTTCGACTTGACGGGGCGCCGACGTCGTCGACCGGTTTTCAGACGTAACCGCCGGCGCGCCACCGACGCGACTCGATGCCGACCCGCCCTGTACTAAAAGGCTCCTCTTGCCCAGGCGGTTCAACACCAGGGGCGCACTTTCCTGGAGAATCCCTCGAAACGGACACGCGGTGGCGGCTGCGGGAGAGAGCGCGCCGTCATGGGTTGGGGTGGGTCTAGGTCATCTCCGCCGGCCGGCACATGGCGCGCGCGCAAACTACCTGGCGTTGTATGTCGCCCAGCCGTTTCGCCCGTGGCGTTTGAAGTATCCGGTATCGGTATTAGGCGAATTACTCACCCTCCGTCCGTCCGTCGGTCGATCGGTCTCCGCCCGCGCCCGCGTTCCCTCCAACGTTGCCGGTGCGTCTTATTTGCGCTTTTCGCAGGGGCAACCAACCCACTGCGGAAGAGAAGAAAAGGGAAAAAGCTCGAGCGAGAAAGGGCGGCGAACAAGAAGAAAGGGACGGGAAACCCGCGCGCTCGACACTTCCCGTCACTTCCGCCCACCGTAAAGCTGATCTCGGGCGTCACTAGGCTTCTTCTTCCGGGTCTCCAGATCGATCGCGATGTACTCGGCCGCGCCGTCCGCGTCGGGCCACCGCTCGACCCACCGCTCGCGCTCCGGGATACCGCCGCCGCCCTCGTCGACAGCGAACGGGCCGCTGACGAACGAGCGCGCCATGATGGACCAGATCCGCGCCAAGCTGGAGCGTGCGCAGCTGCGGCTCGCGCGCTCGAACGCGGCGGCCAGCGCGCAGATGCCCAACAGCGCCTTGTCGTCGCGCTACATCCCGTCGTCCGAGTACGCGAGCCTGGCGCACAAGCCGCCGATCCGCAGCGTCAAGATGGAGGACATGCCCGCCACCGTCGCGTCCAACTGCTACCCGCCGTCGACATACGCGCCGCCGCCGTCGACCCGCAGGCAGCCGCCGCCGTCCGCGATCAAGTCCAAGTCGCACCACTCGCGAGCGCCGAGCACCAAGCAGTACCAGAGTCGGTCCAAGTACGCGAGCTACGGACAGGAGGACCCGCTGAATGGCGGCCCGCCGCCCATGTCGACGCCGTACCTGGTCTACTCCAACTCTGCACCCGTTTCGTACATCCCGAGCCGGCGCGGCGTCCCGAGCAGCCAGTACCAGCATCATCCGATGGACAAGTACTCAAGCAACATTCGCGCCGCGGGCGACAAGAGCATGGCGCCGCCGCCGTCGACGGTCAGGGACCGAGGGCTCGTGCCGAGAGTGGAGAAGACCACGGCACCTCCCCCTTCCATGATGACCACTAGTCGTCACGCAACGGCGCCGCCGCCAAGCTCGCGCGTGCGCTTCGAGGCCGATGCACCAAAGGCCAAGAGCAAGGAGCCCGAGCACGAGCCGGAGAAGCCGCGGCGAGATGCAAAGCAGGAACCATCCAACCAGGAACAGCAAGAGCGTCGCCGGCACCGGCTCTTCCGTCGACAGGAAGCGCAGTCGAACATCAAGGATGGCAAGTCGCCAACAACGACTCAGACAGACGCAAACGGGGTCGAGGCAGGGCGTCCACGACGCAATTCACTTGTTGCCAACCCGCCCAAGTCGGCCATCAAGATCTCGGCTTTTACGGAGGGGATTGGTAACATCCCAGGCTCTCCGCTCGCGCATCCGCGTCGTGGATCGGCCGCTGCGGCGCCGCCCAAGTCGGACATCAAGATCGAGGCGTTTGACTTTGCTCTTCCTGCTCGACGAAGCTCAGCGCCGGAGCCCCCAGTGTCTGTCAAGAAGGACCAAGAGGCCGATAATCTTTTCAGCGACCCCGTGCCACCCTTTAATGAGCCAGAAGGTGTTGAGCAGCCACTTGAGTCTTCGACCAAGGAAGCATTCCAGGACTCAGACAAATTGGAGGACAAACTCCCGGAGCATTCCGACGCGGAGTCGGAGACGCAAACGGAAGGCAGCGAGGACCACTTTGTTCTTGTCACGGACAATCGGTTGCTCTCTGCTCGCAAAGATATGAGCACACTCGCCGCGGCCTTGTCGGATCATGAAGACGATCAGGTGGAGGAGACTGACAGCGAAGTGCCGGACTTCAGCGACTTCGACGTTGAGTCAGCGAGAACGAACAACCAGCTCAGCGAAAGCGACATGCTGTCGGACTCGGATGACGACGCCGATGATGTTGCCGACATCCAGGACGGAGAAAAGTCGCCGGCCAGCAATCAGGAAGTCGTCAACGAGGCACACGCGCCGATCCCAGAAGAGGAATCATCGCCTGCGCCGTCGACCAAGCTCACGCCGCACCAGATTGCGCTGCAGGCGCTGGGCCGTGACATCAACATGAGCGAGACTAACTCGGGCTCAAGAGGTTCCCTTCGGCTCTCATCCATCGGCAAGGCCAGGACGTCGCCAGCGCGCACATCGCTGCATCTCCCCACGGCTGCCGCCGCCGCACCATCCACTGCAATTTCTCGCTCGTATGCTGTCCCGCCGGCCGCCCCAGCTACGACAACCCCTGCACCTGGGACTGCCGTGCCTCGTGGCCCAACTGTGAGTCGGCCAAAAGCTTCGGGTGTCATTCCTCCGGCACCCCAGACGGCCGGCTACATTCGCCGCTCCCGCGCGCGGCAGCCGCTGGACCTCAAGCACCAGTTGCCACCGCCGATTGGCGCTCTCTCGGGGCTTTCGGATGGCCCCACGACGTTCACGTTGGACGAATCGGCGTTCTACGAGGTTGAGTGGAAGACGGGCGAGTTCGGCTTTTCGCTTCAGCGAGTGTACTACTGCGACCGCAACTACCGGGACGGCACGGAGAGCCAGCGACTGTTTCTGCGGATGCTGCTCAACACGGACCGGTCGATCTGCAAGAGCTTCCGGAACGTGCGCGTCGGCGATATCCTGATCCGCATCGGCAGCAATTACGTCTCGGACCTTGGCCTCGAGGGCTCTGCGTCCGTGCTGTCCAAGTTCTTCGAGCGCCTGCAGGCGCAGACGCCTATCAGGCTGACGTTCCAGCGCATGCACCCGAGCGAGTGGGAGGGCGGGGTCGAGCTGTGATGAAGGGGTGGATGGGTGTGCTGGGTCAAGTGTGCGTGCGCGTTGCGTGGTGGCCTTGGAGCGTCATGAGCGGTCTATTTGGTCTTTGAGCCAAGATGGGGATGGAGATGGTGAATGGAATCCGATTTTTATTTGCTCCTGCATTCTTTTCATGTGATGGTGAGTGCCTTCTCGATTGCTCGTTCACTGGTCATCGGCCTCGATGACCATCCGACGCATCCGCTGGACGACCGAGTCGCTGGGTCGCGCCGAGTGGACAGGCAGCACCGGCATGGAGCTCGACGCCGCCAGCGGACGCGATCGGCGCCGGCAGTTCGAACGGGAAGACGTGTCCAGGTCGGTGTTGTCGCCCCCGATCGCCACGACGTCGTCTCGGCCGGAGAGCAATATGGCGCTGCTTCTGGACCGCGTCAAGAGCTCGTGCTCTTGCGGAGACTCCGTTGGATGTCGTAGACCGTGGCGCGAGATGTTCCCGAGCAGTCGGCGGTGTTCCTGCTCGTGTCGCTGCCAGTCCGCGCGGCTCACGGTCGTCCTCGTCGTCAAGATGCGCTCGAGCAGCTTCTTGTTCTCGTCCAGGATGCGCCGCTGCGCGCTCGAGCGTCTCCGCGCGGCGCCCGCCTGGCGATCCAGCACCGGCGCGTTCTGCTCGCAGAAGCCGTTATGCGCCCCCGCGGACCGCCTGGTGTACAGCGCGTGGCTCGCGGCCGACTGCGGGGCGGCAGGAATTGGTGCGCACGCGTGGTCACGCGCCGTTAGCGCCGCTTGCACGTCGATCAAGTCATCCCCTACGTCACTCTCGTCCTGATGGACACAGCGAGAGGTCGTAGGATGGGCCGACAGCGGCCGCGGCTTGACGCCGGCCTTCGGCTTGCGCGTGCGGTTGTCGAGTGCCAGGAGCTTGTTGATCAGCACGAGGTTGTCGCGCTCGATCTGCCGCTGGCGCGACTTGGCCGCGGGTGACTTAGACTTGGCCAGTGGAGCGGGGCGGCCGGCAGTAGAGGAAGGTGCGACGTTCGTCCTCTTGGCTGCCTTGTGCACGCGGGCGGGGCTCGTGGCGCCCGAGAGCGCGGCGCTCAAGACGTCGGTCTACACGCTGGCGGCGTTCTGGATGGCCTCGAGCCGCTCCCGGTGCGCCTGCAGCTGCGCGTCGTACCATTTCTCCTCGAGCACGCGGTTGCACGAGCTCCAGGGCGTTCGCGCCGACGGCATGTGGTCGTGTCGTGGTGGATGGCCCACTGCTGAGTGCTGCCTATTGTTGATGTAGTGGTTGCGAGGCTATTCTCGGACGCATCACGACGGAGAATGAGTAAATACAGCGACGGTGACGACGACAAGGCATCAACTCACGGACAAGCTCATGGCTCATGCAACGTGTTGGTAGCACCTCTCAGCCCCCGTTTAACTTATGCGACCGGTCGTCCGCCCGCCTAGTGCTCGAAGGCCCACGAGTTCTTGTCGAGGTAGTCCTGGATGGCCTCGCGCAGCGCCGGGTTGGGCCGCAGCATGTCGAGCGTGAGCCGCTTACGCGTCAGCGGGTCGATGGGTCCGTTCGCGCGCAGGTGCTCCTCGAGGCAGCTGCGCTCGTACGAAACGCCGTTGGGTGTCGTGACGGGGTCGTGCATGATCTCCATGCTCACAGGGCAGACGAAGTACTCGGGCACGTCGCCCGGGTGCATGCTCTGCTCGGCGCTCGCGAACAGGTGCTCGACGTACGCGACCATGGCGTCCATGTCCTCGGCGGCCTGTCGCGCACCGCCCGCGGCCGCGTTCCCGTCCTCGAACACTTGGGCGACGCGGCGAGACGCCATGAGCCCGCCGAGCTGCGCGCGCACCTTTTCGTGGCGCGCGAGCCGCTTGGCCTGCTCGTGGTGCCACTGCTGCTTGCGCACGCGGCGCAGCTCCACGACGATGTCGTTGCGGAAGGCGGCCGACTTGTGCGTCTTGTCGGCGCTCGCCAGCGCCCGCTGCAGCGCCTCGACGGCCGCGTCGAACGCCAGCAGCCGCGTGAGGCTCGTGCCCAGGAGGTAGCTCGCCTTGGCGTTCAGCGGGTCGCACTTGAGCGCCATCTCGCAGTCGTCGCGGCACGGCGCCCAGTTCTCCAGCTGCAGGGCCATTCACGCGCGTCAGACGCCTTCTCACTGCCACCTACAGCGTTGCGCTCCGCACCTTGGAGTGGCACAGCGCGCGGTTCGAGTAGTAGGTCGACACGGTCGGGCACAAGACCTGCACAGGCGAGGCGTAACATTAGCTTTGGACGCGGCCATGACGGCTTCAGGGACCCGTTCAGAGCTGGGAAAGCGCACGCACGATGGCCTCGGTGTACATGTCGATGGCCGCGTTGAGCTTGCCCTTCTGGAAGCACTGGTTGCCGCACAGCTTGAGCTGCTCCGCGCGCTCGGCCGCCATGCTCTTCTTCGCTGGGGATTCGCAGTAGCTGTAACTGTACGCCGACCACGAAGGGAAAAAAATGACGTTCTTCTTGTGTCAGAGCGGTGAATTCAGAGTTTTGGCCAGTCAAATGCTTTTCAAGACGGCTTTTACACCAATCGGAGGACCGACGGGGTTGACGCAAGGGTGGGGATCGCGTAATCAACTGGGATAAGAACGTAACCCAATTTTAGACGCCAGTCAGTTAAAAATCAGGCAGCGAATTAGCAAAACAGCGCTGGCCGCATCGTAAAATTAGGAAGCTCGTCGTCAACACGACCGGGTCCACCTACCCACCGAATGAGGTCATGTCTGCAACAGGACTGGGGCCAGCGTCGACCATCAGCACCCGACAGTCGCCCTTAGCCGCGGTTGTTAGTGGTGCTGGACTGTACTTCAAGTATCAATCAAGCGGCGGGCGAACCCGCTTCTGGCTCCAAGTTTTCCGACCGTGCTCAGTAGAAGCTTTGAGTGCTCGAAGAGGACCTCGGTTCGCTTCATTTGTGGAGGTGTTGCGCATTCGAATCGGCGCCCAGCCGGGGCTGTGACGCCGCTCCTCGTTATGGTCAAACTGACCTCGTTATGGTCAAACTGACGTGCTCCCATGGGCGAGAAGAAAGAGTTTTGGGCGTCGGGCGGTCGGTTGGAAGGTGCGAGTGGCGCTGGAACTCATCGCGGAATGCGAACGTGCTCGTCCAGACGTGCTGTATCCAGCCCAAGCCACACACACACACACACACACACACACGATTGCTTTGCGCGGAAGCACCTTAATTACACGGGACTTGATTCCGACAAAGCAGTAACTTAGCGCGTCTCAAGCCTATTACGTTCAGCAAGAATAAATAAAAAACCTTCGAAAATCGTAGCTTTGGTGACATTTATAATATAATCAAAATAAATTCGATTTGCGATAGTTTACTCAGGCCTGAAAATTAGGCATTCTGGGCCTATAATTTGGTGAATACCTATTCCTGGTTTTGGGACTGTCCCAGTCAAAGCAATAGGAATGACCACTGTATTTTTTTCGTCCTACTCGAGTATAAAGGAAAGGGCGACTTTTTTTAGTAGGCAGTCCTGCTTGTTTACTGTTGGAGTTTGTAAAGTGCCTAATCCCGGCGCTTTCAGACTACCTATTTCGACTCTTTCTAGGTATATAGGTGCTGATACCTAGTTTGCAGTGGCCCGCGTTTGCTTCATCTAAAGACGATGTTGATTTTTGAAAATAGTGATTGTGGCATTTGTTCAGTTCGCTCACCTCGCTACAGTAGTTCCTAATAGTGTCTCTATGTTCATTTGTTCCCGTATTTACATGTAATTCGTCTAGTCGATCCTCCTCCCCTCAGACCCGTCGGCCGGCCACCGAGGCGGAGGCGCCCGCGGACCCTGCCGAGGCCACCATGAGGCTGTAGTGGAGGCGGCACAGGCCCTTGATCTGGCCGTTCTTGCTGCAGCTGGGCAGTCGGCAGAGCCGCGCGCCTCCGTGGAGCTTGCACAGGCCCTTGGACTGGGCCGACTTGAGGCAGCCGGCGACCGAGCAGCGGCGTCCCCCTCCGTGGGCGATGCAGTGACCGCCTCCCTGGTCGCTGATCTCGCATCCGGGCGTCTGGCAGCGCCGTCCGCCACCGTGGGCTTTACACAGGCCCCGCGACCGGATGCCCTTGGTGCACCCTGGCATGCGGCAGATGCGCGACGCCGGCACCTTCTTCTTGCCAAGACCGGAGCTGGAGAGCGAGCCGCGACCGGCCGAGGCCATTGCAGAGAGAGAAGCCTGGCGACGAGACGACGAGAGCATCGGCGGCGAGCTGAAGGCTCGGTTGTAGCCCATGGGCGACGGGATGGCGAGCGCCGGAGGAGGCACCGACAGTCCGCGCATCGACAGGAACGAGGTATTGGCAGAGTGGTGGTGCGGGTGATACCCCGCGGCGGGCAGGCCCAGCATCTGGCCGCAGAGCACGGCGTCGTCCATGGAGAGCGACGGGAACCGCCGCACCAAGGTGGCCGACCGCTGGAACATCTCTTGGAGCAGTTGGTCGTCACTGAGCACCGGCTGGCCCGTCAGCGACGGCGGAGGCGACGGAGACGACACGGGTGACGACGCAGTCGACAGCGTCGAGGACGAAGACGGAGACACGGCCGGCGAGGGCCATTCCAAGGGCATGCACGCCGCTGGCGAGCCATAGCCGGAGGAGCTGCTGGTGCTGTTAGTTGGATACGGGAACGCCGGACTAGTTGTAGTGGGTGGGGCAGCCGGGACTCGACCGGGCAGCATGGCGTCCAATTGGGGCAGCGACGGCATCGAGGCGTTGCCGGTGCTGTAGCTGTAGGGTGCCGACTTGGGCGGCTGGGCGGCCGTTGTCGGGTCCCGCGAGTAGAACGCGAACGGCGCGCTGGAGTGGTACACCATGGTCTGCTGCACGGGTGTAGTGTGTGCGGTGGAACGCTTTTTTGAGACTGAGGCGATGCCCGCCGGTGCCAAGCCCGACTCGGAAAGGGGAGGGAGGACCTTACGTTGAAGGAGACCGGGCGGGTCATGTGGCCAGCGTAGGGGGAGAGGAGGGGGAGCAAGTGGGATGAGCGCGGAGGTATGTACTGTAGTGCCCACGCATGAAAATGTGGGCAATCGACCGAGTCCCTCCTCTATCACGAGAGCGCCTTGCTATACATAAACAAACGCGCGCTCGTTCTCTCTCTCTGTAAGCACTGGACGCACGCCAGTAGGGCGCGAATAGTGGCGACAGGGGTTCATTTTGCCATTTTTCTTCCTCCTCCTGCTACTTACGCGGTTCTTCTGATGGAACGATGGGGTGGTGGTGGCCGGGGATTTCGATCAAAAAAGGAAAAATAATTAAAAACAAGGAACGCACTGGTCACCTTCTGGCCCCAACCGGCTTGGCGCTGATAGCTTGGCTTGGACCAAGCAAGCATCTCGTCCGTGTTTTATTTCGAATTGAAACGAAAACAATCGAAAAGGAAGCGTCGACCAAATTTACAATCACCTGGGAAGATCGCGCCACGTGTGACGTGGCGAGATACAAAGCCCAAGCTTAATGTGATATTTCACGTGGGACACAATGTTCGGATACAAAAAGTTGGCTCGCGACCTCGAAACGCTCTACAAGATACGAACCATATTCTCCACCAAATCATGCGCATCAGTGCCGCTTCTCCCTCGCATCGACTCAGCGCCGAGTTGTCAACACCAAGTTTACGTTCAAAGCAAAGAAGCGTTCCGCGCGCACCTTGCGTTTTTACGTTTTTGTATTGTATTATAAGTGATAGACACGCGACCAGCGGGGCGAGCGGTCCGGAGCCCGACGCGCCGGTGCCGGTACCCCAGACGCTCAGTCGTGGAGCGAGCGCAGTGGAGCCACAAAATATATCCTCATCGCTTCTTGCATCGCAGCGCCGAGCCCGAGCCTTTTTGACAGTGCGTCCGCGCCGTGGTTGGCGGTTTCTGGCGAAATCGCTGTAATCTGGACGCGTGTGTGGCCGCGAGGCGCCCCACCGGTGACTTACACCACCAAAACCCAATGCGAAGAGGATCGAGCGAGGGTGATGGCCGATGGAGTCAGCGTTCGCCCGGTGTTTTGTGTCTTTGGTGGTGTAGCTCGTGGCCGTCAATAACGGCGGAAACGAGTTTTAGTTACTTCCGGTCGCATAAACGAGCACGTCAGCGTTTAGAGTATCTTATTCGCGAAATGTACCGAAAAGTCGCCGCCGAACTGGCCTTTAGAAACCAGAAAAATCAAATAAGAACCGTAAATATACGGTTGGATACTTTTTCACATTGAAGTTGTCGCCACATGGGTCTAGATTTCATTAAAGCAGTATATTGTGTTACTAGTTCACAGAGGGAAGCTTCGAAAATGCATGCCATCTACTCATTTAAAATAACTGAGCTGACAGTTTCGTCAAAGTCCAGTTTCGCTGGATCGACTACTAATTTGCAACATTTCTAAAGTCTCAGGCGTGCGACAACGTGACGACGATTCGAATTGTTTTGGGGAACTAGCGCTATGCATACTGTACTGTACACTATACACCTGTGTATGTTCCTACTGTACAGCGATTTTCGGCAGAAACTTCTCTGGAGGATTTTTTGAAGGAGGCATCGTACTGTAGTATACCAGTTTTACTATGCCATTACAAGATTGCGTCCACAGGACCGTTCCCCAATTCCGTGGTCATGCTCTACTCGGTCTCTTTGCTTTGTCGGCGCGACTTTTTCTCCCACCGGAAATAGTTTTTAGCCCTCCGTGTTGTGCTTGTTACGGTAAAACGCAAGCGCTCGCTGATCATCGGCGCAGCAAGGGACAGGCTCTCGTCGGTCCGTGCTTTCGTTTACTGGTAACGCGCTTCGTCGCGTATTTCAATGGTAAAACGCAGCACAAGAGAGCGCAGGCAGGCAAAAGTTAACTCGGGCCGCGACTGTCCGCTCTTGAATTCGTCACTCAGGCGCCAAACACCTCGAGATAGAATTCGAAAGCGAGGAACGAGTCTACGGGTTTGTTCGCTGCATCAAATGAAATGAACTATGGAATTATGATTGCTCGAAATTATTTGTGACATAACCAAATGAAAGACTGCGCACTGATTGGCTAACTAAACAGCTTCAACGTCTTCGGGAGGTCTGTTCAGAGTCGATAGTTGACGTCCTACATACTGGAACTAACCGCACTTTACAATCCCACCCCACCGCCACGCACCCCTCCAGGGTCTATGCTACCCCCGCTCCAACTCGACCAACGACGAGCGTGGGGATGTCGACGACTCGCGTCTGGCGATAATACATGATGTGCGTAAACTCGGATTATCTTCCCAGTGGCTTATTACGACGCCGTTGGCTTGATACCGGAACGCGACGGCAAGAATCAAGCAAGCGCGTCACCCACCGGCGGCGCGAGTTGTCCAGAGGCTTCCATCGTTGGCTCCGTCTTTGAGAGTCGGTCTCTTTTGCCGCGCTGGACTGCTGGCCAAACCATCAGGCGCATGCATAGGCGTACCGTAGCATTGAAGGGCCAAGCGGGACTTCCTTCGTGTTCGGCAGCGTTCCGCCCCGCCCTGACGCATGTCCCCCGCCCGCGGGCGGGTGAGATGGGGGCTCGTCCACGGCAGACGTGCGCTCGATGCGGTCGCCGTACTGTACCGTGCCGTATTGTGTCGACCTGACTACACTCCCGGGGCTTCCACCGTCGTAGGAGCTCGCTCGACGCAGCGCAGTACTGTGCTGTACCAATACTTTTACTGTGCTGTACCTATACATACACGAGATCGTTCCATTTCCGCGCGCTGCTCCCGTGCCGCAGACGCCAGCGGAGGCAGCTTCAACATGGACCGGATGGGACGTTGAAGCGCCAGAGCATTCAGTTCCAGGTGTGAATGCGCATGACCACCGTTGAAGTAGCACAGATGCACACATCGAAGCGGTTTGGGAGGGCGTTGACTCACGCGTCAGGGCCGTGGGTGGGGAGGGAGGGAAGCCGAGACGGCGAGAGAGAGATGGGACCGACCGCATCGGGTCGGTGCGTGTGCTAAACGCTGGCCCAAGCGGACGACGAGCGCGTTCGAAAGCGTCTCGAGCCACGCGATGCCTGCCGCACGACAGCTAGTTTGGAACGGTCGACCGGCGCTAGTGGGAGAGCTCGGCCGTGTCAGGCGAGTCGCGGTGCGGCGGGCGACATATAGCTATAAATCGACTAAAACAGCGGATCGAGGACGCTAAAACGTCGGTTTTATCGTAAAACGTACCTCGACGTCCGACAACGTACCGTTATTAATGGTTTAAGTCACCATGATTCGTGCTCATTGACCACAACACCTTCCATACCCACGTAACTGTTTACTTGAACGGGAGGTTACACCCAAGATTTGTTTTTCCTCCTGGTTTTCTTTCCTCGGAATGCATCGAACAACGTGACCTTGTGGTTGACTTTGAAGCGCGGGGGAGAAGAAGCCGCGACGCCACGCCGCGCCACGCCGCGAAGCAAGCCGAGGGCGCGACTTTGAGCGACTGTGGACTGCGCTCCGACTGCGCGAGTCGCTGCATCGCCATGGGCGGCGGGCTGGGCTTCGGCTCGCTGCTGGACGTGCAGATGCTGGGCTTCTACCAGGCGCAGCACCACTCGACGCACAAGCACTTCCTGGCGTACGTGCTGCAGGTGTCGACGCCGGACGGGCCGTTCCTGGTCTACCGCCGCTACTCGCAAGTCGCGGGGCTGGCGGCCAAGCTGCACTTCCACCCGGCGGTGGGGCTGCCGCCCAAGTACGCGCTGCAGGTGTTTCCGCTGACGGAGGAGCAACTGCGGCAGCGCTTCGAGGGCCTGCGCGCGTTCCTCGCCGACGTGTTCGCGCACCTGTCGCGGCAGTTCGAGGAGGGCCGGCACCACGATGCGAGCTCCACCGCGGGGCTCGACATGCAGGTCTTCTCGGACTTCTGCGGCTACCAGCGCAACCACCCGCCGCGGCCGGTCAAGGACGCGCTTCCCGACTGGGCGCGGCCCACGGCCGCGGCGTCGCCCGCCCAGGGACTGCGCCGCAGCTCGTGGCACGACGCGGACAGCGTGACGGACAGCGAGGATGTCGGGCTGGTCGAGAGCGACAGCAACAGCAACGGGCAGGACGAACAGGGCGATAAGGACGAGGCCGACCAAGACGACGAGGACAGGGCGGTCGCGTTCCGGAACGAGATCCTGCAGGCCGAGGGCAATCTGAACGCACTCTGGAACTGCGTGCGCACGTACGTGCAGGCCACGGACGCGTGGTGGGGTGCGGCGACCGCGGTAGCGGACGAGTACCGGCGCGTCGGCGGCATGGCGCTGCTCCAGCGCGAGGGCGACGAGGATGACAACACGGAGCACCACGTGCGCGTCGCGCGGGAGGTGAACGATATGGTGGCACAACTGCAGCCAGAGTTTGAGCGCCAGTGCGAGGATGAGGTACTCGCGCCGCTCGAGGAGCTGGCGCAGCGGCACCTGGCCGAGATCAAGCAGTCGTACTGGACGCGGCTGCCGAACGCGGGCGCTTCCTCGTCGTCGACGAGCATCCCATCTCGGCTGTTCGCGCCGACGATCAGCGCCAAGCGACTGGTCCAAGAGCGCGAGGCGCTGCAGGAGAAGCTGTGCTGTGACGTGCAGCGGAGCGTGGCGGCGCTGCTCAAGATCCAGAGCGGGCTGCTGGACAGCATTGCGACGCGACTGCGGCCGCTGGAGTCCATGACAAGTCGAGGGACGGCAGCGGCCAGCGGCGAGGAAGGCGAACAGCCTCCGTCGATAGTGAAGGAGAGATCAGTTCATCCATCCGGCGGTGTTGGGGAGGCCGACAGTGAGACGAGCTCGCCCACGAGCCCATGCCTCAATGAGCCCCCCGCAAAAGCGGATGGCGCAGTTCCTCAAGAGCCCGATGAACGCGAAGGTGACGATGGGAAGGCAGCCGTCGACGCTAGCGAAGAAGTGCAGGACCCGGTCGCGCTGCGAGAACACAAGGACGACGAGGTGGAGGAGGACGCGTCGCGCATGTGGATCTGGGGCCGGCCGCCCAACACGGAGAGCGGCACGCCGCTGTTCCTGCGTCCCAAGCGTGTCACGCCGCTCAACGGCCAGTCGATTGTCCAAGTCGCGTGCGGCGGCGAGCACATTCTGTATCTGACGGCAACGGGCGACGTGTACAGCTACGGAGACAACGAGGAGAGCAAGTTCCTGACCCGCGGCCACCACAGCGACACGTTCCTGACGCCGCACCTGGTGGAGGAGCTGGCACTCGAGAAGGCGCTGCACCGCACGCGGATCGTCAGGGTCGCGTGCGGCGCGCAGCACTCGGTGGCCATCACGAGCGGCGGCGAGCTCTTCACGTGGGGGAGCGGCGAGGACGGACGCCTCGGCCACGGCGACATGCGCGATCGCGCGCTGCCCCGCAAGGTCATGAGTCTGCTGAAGGAGCGAGTGGTGCACGCAAGTTGCGGCGGTGCGCACACGGCCGTGCTGACCGATCGAGGGGCCGTCTTCACTTTTGGCCGTGGGCGCAACGGGCGGCTCGGCCTGGGCGACAACAAGTGGCGAGACACGCCGCACGAGATCATGGCGTTCCCGTCGAACGAGAAGATGTCGCTCGTCACGTGCGGGTGGAACTTCACCGTTGCTCTCGCGCGTAGCGGTGACGTCTTCTCGTGGGGGAAGCAGGGCGAGGGCCAGTGCGGCCTCGGGTACCTCGACAAGGACCAGCTCGTGCCGCGAAGGGTGGAGAAGCTGGTCAAAGACGGCGCCAAGGTACTGGACATCGCGTGCGGGTACACGCACACGATCGCACTCACCAGCGGCGGAGACGTGTACTCGTGGGGGCTGGGCGAGTACGGACAGTTGGGACGCGGCATGGTGTACCAGCCTGTGCCCGAGCGCGTGGACTTCGGCGACGTGCTGTGCGCGCCTGACCGCATCGTCAACGTTTACTGCGGTGCATTCCACTCCGTCGCGACGACTGCGAAGCGCGTGCTGTTTGCGTGGGGGCTGAACGCGTACGGCGCCTGCGGGTTAGGCCACACGAGCAACAAGGACGCTCCCGAGCGGATCGACTGCTTCTCGCCGGACAAGACGCTCGTAGTCGCGTGCGGACACAAGTACACGGTTGCGCTGGAGCTGGACAGCGACGACAGCCACGCGTTGTTGGCCGACCAGCGCCGGTTGAGCAGCAGCAGCAGCCTGCTTCACCCGCCCGTGACGCTGTCCGTCGTGACGAACGGCCTCGAAGGCGACATCCTCGCGTACAACAGCGACTCTCCACGATCACGGGTTGTTTCTCCGCCGGTCCAGCATGCCCAGCAGTATCTCCGAGACGACGACTACTCTGTGGATGGGCGGCGGTCACCTCCGTCGTCGCTCTTCCCCTCCGGTATGGCGACGCCAGGCGCGTCGGACGCAGACCGACGAGCGATCCGCGAGAAGGAGGAGGAGCTGCGGCGAGCCAAGAAGCTCTGGCGCACGCGCATCCTCCGCAACTGGGAGGAGAGCAAGGACACGCCCCTGGCGCACTCGCTGTGGCGCCAGGGCATCCCGCCGTCGATCCGCGCGCGCGTCTGGCCGCTCGCGATCGGGAACAAGCTCAAGATCACGCCCGAGATGTACCAGATCTACCGGAAGCGCGCGCTGGCGTACAAGCGCGAGCAGGCGAGCGCCATCGGCCGCGAACACACGCTGTCGCTCATCGACACAGACCTGCCGCGCACGTTCCCGTCGCTCAAGCTCTTTGACGCCGCGAGCGGCGGGCCGTACTACGCGTTCCTGCTCGAAGTGCTCGAGACGTACGCGTGCTATCGGCCGGACCTGGGCTACATCCAGGGCATGTCGTACCTCGCGGCGATGCTGTGCCTGCACATGCCTCAGGACCGGTACCTGGCGTTTCAGTGCCTCGCGAACCTCATGGTGCACGAGCACTTGTTCACGTTCTACCTGCTGGACGCGGAGCTGTCGGGCGTCTACTACGTGCTTTTCGAGGCGTTCCTGAAGGCGCAGCTGCCGGCGCTGCACGCGCATTTGCGGGAGCTGGGCATTTCGAGCGCTATGTACCTCATGAACTGGCTGCAGACGCTCTTCTTGCAGGTGCTGCCGCTGGAGCTGGCCACGCGCGTGTTCGACAACTTTTTGCTGGACGGCACCGTGTTCCTGTTCCGCGCGGCCATGGCGATCCACGAGCTGCTGGCACCCGAGCTGCTGCGCGCCGAGATCGACGAGGCGCTGCCGATCCTGCAGCGCAGCATGGTGTTCCAGGACCTGTGGCTCGAGCGGCTGGGCGAGGACGCGCTGTTCCAGTGCATCGCGGGCATCGCCGTGCCCTCGGACGTGTACGCGGCGCTGGATCGCGTGGTGAACGATGCTTTCTTCTACGAGAAGCGCGGTGGCGAGGACGCGTCCGTGGTACTGCGGCGCGCCAGCGGCGGCCAGAGCGTCGGCATCGGCCGCGTCAAGCACGAGCGCAGGCGCATGTACTCGATCAGCGACACGCTCAACGGCGTGCTCGGCGGGTTCTAGCCCGGGCAGAGACGCAGAACGCGCTGCAGTCGGAGGCGGGAGTGTGTATTAGCGGTGGTACGTGCTGGGTGAGGAGCTGCGAGTGTCGTGGGGTTGGTGCAACGCGTTCTAGTGGAGGGTGAGTACCGTGGTCCCTGTGTACAAGAGCGCTGGACCCCGTTTACAACCAATACCTAACATAAGTTAAAAACGACCTGGTTATATTCCTTACTTCACACTTACAATTTGTATGTCGGCACCAATTTTTCTTAACTGAAGGTAACATCTGACACGGACCGTGACGACCATCACTCTTGTGTTTCCTTTGCCGCGCGCGCACTTTCTCCTCCCTGTGTCCCCCATACATTTCCCCAATCAAACCGGATTCAAACGCGGCGTCCGCGCTTGGCTTGGTAACCTACCGACCGAGGCGATGGCGACGGCGACGGCGACGGCGACGACGGGCGCCGAGGCGGCGGACTGGGCGCTGTCGTTGCGCCAGGTGTTCCAGGACGTGCAGCTGCAGGCGCTCGAGGTGAGCGCGTACCACTTCAACCCGGACGGGAAGCACCAGCGCACGCTGGTGCCGGCGCTGCGGCGGCTGACCAAGCTCTTCGACGAGGAGGTGCGCGAGAACGGGGACGGGGACGGCGACGCGGTTGTGGAGGAGAGCTTCGCGCTATTCCTGGACGAGCTGTGGCTGGCGCTGGCGCGCGTGATCGCCATGCCCAAGGCCGGCGACGTGATGGTGGAGGCCGTCGCGGCGTTCGTGGGCGAGTTCCTGCGCAAGAAGCGCACGGACGAGGCGCCCGCGCTGGCCGAGCTGCGCGCCGAGGTGCTCGCGCGCGTGGCGCAAGCCACCAAGGCCGAGGACAAGGGCGTGCGCCTGCGCGCCTGCCAGGTGCTGCAGCTGCTGCTTAACCGCATGGACGAGTTCGAGTACGTTTAGATGGGTGATGGCAATGGTGTGTGTGAGAGTGTGGCCGTGTTGACGAGTGATATGGACGTGCTGGCCGCGTAGGAGACCTGTGATGAAGAAGCTGAGGGCGGCGCTGCTGCCGAGGCTGCACGACAAGGTCACGTCCATCCGCATCCAGAGCATCTACGCGCTCAAGCAGCTGCAGGACCCCGACAGCGAGCACGACAAGGTCACGGCCGAACTGCAGCGGCTCATGGTGTCGGACCCGTCCAAGTGCGTTCGTTGATACTTTTTTTACGTCGCTGCTGTAAGGTCCTAGTCGGTCGTAGCTAACAGTATGCTGCGGCGTGCCAGGGACGTGCGCAAGGCGGCGGTCATGAGCGTGACCATGACGGACGACACGTACTCGGAGATGCTCGTGCGCATCCGCGACGCGAGCGACGACGTGCGCAACGCGGCCTTCCAGGCGCTGGGCAGCGAGATGAACGTCAAGGACATCCCGATCAACGACCGCGTGCACATGCTGGACCAGGGGCTGCAGGACCGCTCGGCGCGCGTGCGGCGCGCGTGCGAGCAAATGGTGCTGCGCAAATGGCTGCCGGCGCTCGGCCGGTCGCCCATCGCGCTGCTCAAGGGGTTGGACATTGAGCAGAACTCGGAGATTGCGTCCAAGGTGTGTCGGCTGGTGCTCAAGCACCTGTCGGAGCAACCGCGTGCGGTCAAGCAGTCGGACGAGGAAGAAATCAGCGCGAAGGAGTTCGTGAACGCGGCGAGCGACGCCAAGACACTCGAGGCGGAACGAGTCTTTTACTGGAAGGAGCAGTGTTACTACTATCAAAAGGTAGACCGCGACGCTGACAAGACCGCGGTGCTGCTGCCCAACATCTCGGAGTTTGCCAAGCTCTTGGTCGCCGCGTGCCAGGCAGGCCCGGACGTGCAGTTCGTTGCGCTGCAGCTGCTCGCGCTTGGTCGGCTCTTGGACTTCCAGGACGAGTTCGGTCGCCGAGCGCTTCTGGATGCGCTGCGTAAGTGTTGCATGCGGATTTGCTGCTCTCGTCATCGACGAGTGCGATAGAGACGCCACCCATACTCACTGTTCTCTTGTTGAATGTTAGAGAGGCTGCTACGCGACAAGGAGACGGACAGCTCGCTGATCACGAGCATCATGGACCTCATGGCGTTCATCTACGCCAAGAGTTCAGAGCAAGAGTTCATCCAGGTGGTAGCCGAAATTGCGTCCGACTTGTACGAGCCTGTCGAGGACGAAAGCGACGGCGAAGGAGCGGCGGTGGGCGGCAGCAAGCTCTCGGAAGAAGAGTTTGAAGCGGCGACCAAGAAGTTTGAAGAGCTGGAGAAGCAGCTGGACGACCTGGACTTTGACTCGCCCGCCTACAACGAAGTGCAGAGCGAGATGATCCAGCTCGAGAAGCTGCTGCAGGACCCGCGGGTGCTCTGCTGGCTGCGCTGCCTAGAGATCGTCGCACATCTGCTCCGATTGACGTCGGCGACGCTGAATAACCCGATCGTCGCTGGCATGGGGCGGTACATTGTGCCTGCGATCGAAAGCGAGATCCCCGCGCTGCGCGACTCTGGAATGGAGTGCATGGGCCTGTACGGCCTGCTTGACAAGCGCGTGGCCGAGCGCTACCTCATCATCTTTTGGCGCGCGCTGAACAATGACGACGAAGAGCGCGACGTCAAGATAACCTGCATCAAAGCGATCTTGGACATGACGTTGACCTTCAAGGACCTGAAGCCGCGCTTCTTTGCCGTCACAAGCTCTAACGAGGACGACGAAAACAGTGCTGCAGACGATGGCGAGGGCAAGAGCGACGCTGGCGAGAAGGATCAGAGCGAAGCGGACAGAGAAGGCGACGAGAAGGAGACAGACGAAGACGCCCAGCAGGTGCGAGAAGAGGAGCTGGACCTCGACTCGGTGTACATTGGTCTCGCTCGCCTCATCGCGGTGGACGATTTGGACATCCAAAGCACGATCGTCGAGGGCTTTGCGCGCCTGTTCTTGTTGAACCGCATCCAGAATGTCGCCGTGCTCGCGATCCTGTTGGAGACGTACTTCAGTCCGAAGCTGCAGAACGTCCAGCTCCAGGGCGAGCACGGGTACCAATCGCGGTCGCTGCAGTTGCTGAGCGTCTTCTTCCCGGCGTTCGCGTCAGCGTCCGTGACGAACTGCACGCTGCTCGAAGAAGCAGCGATGCACCTGGTGCAGAAGTCGATGGAGAAGGAAGACATTGAGAGCGGGGCGGCGATCGACTTGGGCGCGTGCGCCAAGTACGTGTTGCATCTACTGGCCCATCGCGACGAAGCCAACGACGACAACGACGCTGACAAAACCAAGCGCGAAAGCAAGAAGGCGTCTTCGTCGAAGACCAAGAAGTGCGCGCACCATAACCGGATCGCAATCAACATTTGCATGGAGATTCTGGCGCTCGAGAACATCGCCAAGGCGACGGCAACGATCCCGACCGAGCTCATCGTGGCGCGCCAGCGGATGCTCATGAAGATGTTGGTAATGGCCGATATCTCGGCGCGCGAGCGACGGTCGGCGGCGCTGATGCTGTTCCTGCTGCAGGAGGTTACGAAGAGCTTTCCGCTGCAGCGCGCGCTGGAGAGGAGCGCTCAGGCGTTTGTGAAGCGCGCGACTGCGAGTTTCAAGGAGCAGGCGCAGAAGAACGGCGACAGTGACCAGGACATGACTGCACTGGAGCAGGACCAGCAGTGGGCACAGGAGCTGATCCAAGAGCGGCAAGAAACGCTGGACAAGGCGCTGGAGGACGCGAGCGAGCGCTGGCGCAAGCAGCAGCTGCGGAACAAGCGCCTCCAGCGCCGCCACGACTCGTCCGAGTCGGAGAGCAGCGATGAGGACGACGAGGAAGACGACGAGGAAGAGGACGGGGACGAGGCGGAAGCCGAGGAGGATGGTCGCGCCAAGAAGAGCAAGACGAAGAAGGCCGAGGCCGTGCCCGCGCGCCGCGAGATGTCGTCGCGCCGCAGCAAGACGGCGGCGGTGAGCCGTATGCAGACACAGGAGGGCGAGTTCGACGCGCGGCTGAAGCAGGCCATCAAGGCGCTCAAGGACGTCAACGAAGACAGCGACGAGGAGGACGAAGAGGACGGCGAAGAGGGCGAGGAGGAGGAGGACGAAGAGGACAGCGAGGAAGAGGCGTCCGCTGACGAGGAGGAATAGAGCGTGCGCTAGGGAGGGTGCCGAGTCACCTCAATGGATGCTGATCTGGCGTGCCGTCGTGCGTGTAGTAGGTGTAGTGTGTTGGGGATGGGATGTGTGACTAATAACTGGAGCAGGGCTGGCGATGGGACGAGGACGCAGATTTCGCGCCGCTTGGCTTCAAGGTAACTCCGCTCTGCATCACATTCGATGACGTTTCGCGTTGATGAGACTGACGCCTGCTGCGAATGGGAAAGAACTGATCGGCTCCTTTTTTGAATTGCACCTTTACTCGCGTTTCGCTCTAGCGGAGGCTGCGGCGAAAACAGGGAACGGGGAGAAGAAAACACACGCGAGAAGGCCGTTCGATGCGGCCACTTCCCTGCAGACGAGAACGCTCGCCTCCTCGCCTTGTCGCGTCTGATCGGGTCGACAGCGCGTGCTCCTCCGCTGCTTTACATGGCGGCGTAGTCGGACTCGGAGGGCGGCGGCCCGCTATGGTCGCCCAGCTCGGCGAATATGTTCTGCTCACGCTTGCGCGCGTCGGCGCGCATCTTGTACACAACGGCGCCGACCGCGGCAATCGCAGCGACCGCGCACCCGACGACGATGCCCGCAATCGCGCCAGCCCCGAGCCCCGTATCGCTTCCATCAGAGGTCGTGTCGCTCTTGGTGTTCGCTGTCGAGCTCTGCTTGGAGCTGGTCGTGTCCGTGCTCCCTGAGCCCGACGTCGAGCACGAGGCGCTGGATGTCGCCTTGGGAGCCGCAGTGGTCGCCTTGGGCGCAGCCGTGGTCGAACTAGGCGTGGTCGTCTTGGGCTTGGTAGTCGTGGATGCCGGCGTAGGTCGCGATGAAGGCCTGCGCGTTGTCGCTGCCGGGGTGGGCCTCGGCGACCGCGAGGTTGGCGCAGGTGTTGGCTTCTTGGTGTCGGTCGGCGGCGTCGGTGTTCCATCGTATGGGGGCGTCTCGGTCGGTCCCGGCGTGTCGTACGGAGGCTGCTGGGTCGGTTCCGGAGTGTCGTACGGCGGGTACGGCGGCTCGTCGGTCGGCTCGGGAGTGTCATACGGCGGCGGCTCGGTCAGCGGCTCCGTCGGCACGGGCGTCGGCTCGCACGGCTTCCACCCGTCACGTCCGGGCTTGTGGCCGTGGTGGTGGTCGTCGCCACAATTGCAGTCCTCCTCGGCCTCCTTCTGCGCGCGGATGAAGGCGATGTTGCCCGGCAGCAGGTCCGCCGGGTCGTACACGTCGTCCTCGGCCACAGGGTAGTAGGGCTCGCCTCGGTTGGCGTCGCGCCAGGACGGCGGCCGGTCGCCGTCCTCCTCGTCGTAGGTGCCCTCGGCGTCCTCATCGATCACCGCGTCCTTGTCGTCGTCGTCGCCGTCGGTGGACACGTACAATTCGCCATCCTCAGTGGGTGCCACGTACACGTCGCCATCGCCATTGCCATTGCCATCGGCATCGTCATCGCCATCACCGTCACCAGTCGAAGTGACGTACATGTCACCGCCGTCGTTGTCGTCCGGAATGACGACGTAAGTGTCGCCGTCGTCGTCATCGTCGGTAGTGACGACGTACGTGTCCTTGTCGTCTTCATCCACTGCGTTGAAAACCGGTTCGCCATCACCGTCGCCATCGCCATCGCCGTCACCGTCGCCGTCACCACCGTCGTCTTGGTCGACCGTTGTGACGTCCACGTCACCATCATCGTCACCATTATCGCCTTCGTCAGCCGTTGTGGTGTCTACGTTGTCACCGTCGCCTTCATCAGCAGTTGTGACGTCCGCGCTGTCGCCGCCTTCGTCATTGTCGTTGTTCGTGACGACATCGCCACCGCCGTCGCCTTCCGTTGCAGTACCTTCGTCAACCGTCGTGTCGCTCACTCCACCGTCACCACCGCCTACGGTCACACCTCCTCCATCGTCCTCGTCACCCTCTGCGCCCTCTTCCGAAGGGTACGCGTCGTCCTGGGCGGCCGCGCGCAGATTCCTCGCCGCGACGACCGGCGCGCCGAACGCCTCGGTGCCCAGTGTTCTCCGCCGCTGCACCTCCTGCTGCTTGAGCTCGAGCGCCTGCGGCGTCTGCGCCGCCAGCGTCACGGCCAGCGTGGCCGCGACCGCGAGCCGCACGAGCCTCACCATGCCCGTCCCGTTTGTTCGTCGCACTCGATGTGTCTGTCGCTCGTTGTCTCACTGCTGCGCGTTCACCCACTGAGCAGAGGTCGCGGTCACAAGTCGCCGGTCTCGGAAACCAACGTGTACGCCCGAGGGAAGAGGGATGCAGCAGCAGTGTCGGTTGTCTCGCCCGTGCGGTCGGTTCACGTGCGCCGCTTTGGCGCGTTGGTTGGCGTTTCCTGTTGGTTTGTACCGACGCCTTGCAAGCCGCCAAGCGCGAGCAGGCGGAGACCAAGAGGCGCCCAGTTCGCTACGGATTGGCCGCGTTGACTCGTTGGCCCAGCGGGCGGCCGGGAGGACGCTTTGGCCCCATGGATCGCGCGTTTCGCCGGCGATCAGGTGGTCTCGGCCGCCGCTTTGGCCCGGTCACGGACCCAAAAGATATGGATAGCAGATACCGAAACGTAGGTGTTTTGGGTATAATCTGCCGTAAATGGGTTCCGTAATTTATGGATCGTGCTGGGTAGGGACAAGTGGCCGTATTTTACGATTACGCGAAATACGGATATGATGATTTATATCCGTAATTTTGATAATCATACGATCAACCATAATTATCCATAAATACGGACAAATCGTATGGATGCCATATCTGCGACGAATACGGAGGGACAGCACTGATTATGGAAGATAGGGAGCGAAACGCGCGCGAAAGGGACGGAGAAAGACAGCCAGCCTGACCGCGAGAGAAATACTAAGTAAAGCACAAGGGAAGGAGCGAGACGAGTATGGGAAGATTCCTGTGGCGGCCGCTGGCGCTGCTGCTGTGCGTGACGGCGGCGCTGCTGCCGGCGGGCACGTCGGCCATGAAGCAGCGCTGGCGCTTCGAACGCGAGGACCGCGCGCAGTTCCTGATCGAGCGCTTCGGCTTCGGCGCGCACGGGGCGCTGGACGTGCGCGTGGCCGACGTGCGCGTCTCGTACACGGGCGACGGCGCGCCGCTCTCGTCGCCCGACAAGGCCGCGCGCGACGCCAAGCTACAGGCCGGCCTGCTCTTCGTGCACGTGCGTCCGAGTCGTCGTTTGGAGGGCGTGTGTTAGCACCGATCGATGGTGGGATGTATTGACCGTGTGGTGTACCACCACCAACAGGAGGAGAACCTGTGGCAGACGATGGCGTTCGTGGACTTCCCCGACATTGACGGCGGCATGGCCATGGCGGGCGCCGACCCCATCGACGACAGCGTCGCGGGCGGCAAGGAGGCGGCGGCAGCCTGCGTGCTGCAGAACCGCTCCGAGGACGTCTGGGTGGACCTCGCGGACCGCTCGACCTGGTACGATGCGTTTGAATTGTTATAGTCAACGGCTGTGCACTGACTCCCTGACACGGCCCACCGCAGGAACGTGAGCAAGGCCGTTGCGGACGCGGAAGCGAGCTTCCGCCCGGGCTTCTATTACCTGTTCTTCGCGCGCTGCACGCCCGACGTCGAGCTGTCCTTCCAGGTATGCATCCGTCATGCTCGTTCCCGTCCATAGACACACAGACACGCTGACGTCTGTGTCGATGTAGATGTCGGCGACGCTGCGCAACGGCGCGCAGGACTACCTGTCGGCGGGCGACGCGCCGCTGCCGTCGGTCTACCTGCTGACGAGCGTGGCGTTCGTGCTGGCGGCGGCGCAGTGGCTGCGGCTGCTGGCGCGGCACCCGGACAACACGCTGCGCATCCACCACGTCATGTCGCTGCTACTGGTGGCCAAGACGGCGTGCGTGTTCGCGGACGCCATGCGCTTCCTCTACATGAAGCGGCACGGCGACACGCTCACGGGCTGGACGCAGGTCTTCTACGCGCTGGCGTTCCTCAAGAGCGCGCTGCTGTTCGCGGCGCTCGCGCTCATCGGCGCCGGCTGGTCGCTGCTCAAGCCGCACCTGTCGACGCGCGACAAGTCGATCCTCTCGGTCGTGCTCGTCCTGCAGGTGCTGAGCAACACGGCCATGGTGCTTGTGGACGAGTCGGCGGCCGGCACGCGCGCCAACGGCAACTGGCGCGACCTGCTGCGCGTGTTCGACTTGCTGTGCTGCGCCTGCGTCGTGCTGCCCATCATGTGGTCCATCCGCCAGCTGCGCGAGGCCGCACTGACGGACGGCAAGGCGCACGTGAACCTGCAGAAGCTCACGCAGTTCCGCGCCTTCTACCTACTGGTGGTGTCGTACATTTACGTGACGCGCATCGCGCTGTACCTGCTGCAGGCCTCGCTGCCGTACAACGCGACGTGGCTGGCCGTGTTAGGCGGCGAGCTCGCGTCGCTGGGCTTCTTTGTCGCCGTCGGCTACCGCTTCCGCCCCGTGCCGCACAATCCGTACCTGGAGGTGCCCACGTCCCACATTGAATCACTCGACGAGTTCTCGCTCGGCGAGTTCGACGACGACGACGAAGACGGCGACGCCGACCTGTGGCGAGCGCCCGTGCAGCGCAAGGACCACGGCCGCGTGCTCACCTCGGAGCGCGGGCTCGTCCCGCCGCCCGTGCAGCCGCGCGTGTCGACGACGCTGGGCGTCCCGACGTCGCTCACGGCGATCCGCGCATCGCTGCGGTCGCTGTCGACCAAGGCGAGGAGAAACAGCAGCAGTAGCAGCGCCGCCGACGTCGACAGCGTCCTGTGACGACCGTGGGCCGACGGTCGAGCAAGTAAGTAAGTGGATTGACTGACGATTGGACGGCAATGGTTAGTGGTTGTCGGCGTTGAACAAGCAGAGCGATCGGTTGCGAGACGATCGCGTTTTTGCGCTTCTATCGGGCAGAGGAGTAAGTTGGTGGATCGAATTGGCATGCGGATTGGAGTGGAGGGTCTACCCTGTCGCTATCCGACGCTTGAGCCGCCGCCGATGCGCGTCGAAAGCCTCCGTCGATATGACTCGCAGCTGCTCAGCATTGACAGCAGCACGCAGGCTGGTTAGCGAGCGAGCGTCCACCTACAAGACGACGCGGATGCGGCGCACATATCCGTTCCCGACGTGCACTCGCCGTTGCAGCCAGTCGTCGCCGTGGCTGTCACCGCTGACGGCCGGGTACTCGACGGCCACGACCGACGCGTCTCGCTGCACGAGCACGTCGCACACCCGTCCTACCAGCGCCACCGCCTCGTCATCATCATCATCTCTGGCACCGCCCAACTGCCGCCGCAGCGCTCGGTCCACGACCAGCAACTGCACGTAGTCGCCCCGGTTGGGCAGCGCGCCTACGCCCACGTCGCGCGACGGGAGCTCGTCCAGCGCGCGCAGCAGCGGCGAGTCGGCTCGGAGCCACTTGTCGGCCGCCTCGCTCTCCCCCAGCACGTGCAGCCGGACCATTGCGGCGCCGTCCCCGTCCCCCGTGACGGGCGACACGCGCGCCATGTACCAGACGTCGCGCCACCGCTGCCACACGAGCCCGCCGACCGCCAGCGAGTCGGCGGACGTCGAGTCGGCGGGCGTGGAGGGCGACGGAGACGCCATTGGCGCTGGGCAGAGCCACCGCCGAGTGCGCACCGCACAGGCTATTGTTAGCACCCGCACGCCACGATTTTAGCCATGATTTCGGGCAATTCTGACCTTTTTTGTTTTGTTCGTCTCGAAGTAATTTATTTTACGCCTTTTGTAAACTGTAATATGTTCTCAAAAACTTTTTTTTAAAAGTAAAACTTTGCTTGGCGCCATTTTGGGATGTAAAATTGGAATCGCTAGTCGCAACTAAATTTACCGTACGTCCGCAGAGATGCAGGGTTATGAGGGCGGCGCAAGCGAAATACACAGAGGGACGGTGAGGATGGCGGCAAAGTGCAGTGTGGACTAGTACAGTCCTGCGCAGAAGTATAAACGAGGTCGGGTCCGAATCTGTCATAAATCGTTTTGCAAAAAGAGTTATATGAGAAGAAAGCCCATAAAAAACCAAGACGGTTGATATACCACCTGCCCCATTTCGCGCCATTTTACATTCAAAATTCAAAATTTATCAAAAGTGGGTGCAAAATTTTGAAGCAAAAATATAAACGAGCTCAAAATTCGCTGCATTAACGGTTGATTTTCTTTCCTTTCTTCTGCA
>JAADYG010000406.1:0-28641 GCA_023338115.1 Phytopythium boreale
CCCCCCCCCCCCCCCCCCCCCCCCGTCCGGCGCTACTTCACTACCCGGAAGACGAACATGGCGGTGCTGCTCCTCCGCGCGCGCGCGTCCGCCGCTCCGGCGCTGGCGTCGCTCCTCCCGCTCGAGTGCCGCGCGCCGCTGCACTCGACGGCGCGCTTCCCGCGCACGCGCTCGACCGCCTCGTCCAGCGCGACTTCCTCCTCCTCGCTGGCGCCGCAGCTGATCGTGCGCAACGGCGCCGTGGCGCAGGGCCGGCTGGCCGTGCAGCTGCCGCTGCCGGGCGTCGCGGGGCTCACGCCCGTGGCGCTCCACGACGAGCGCAAGACGGTGCAGGACGTGCTCGAGGCCGTGCGCCGCGCCGACCCGACGCTCAAGACGGTCGAGCTCACCACGCCCGATGGCACCAAGCTCGCGCGCACCGTGCAGCTCAGCGAGCTTGCCGCCATGCCCTTCTGCCTGCGCCTCAACCACGTCAACGTGCTCGTCGAGAACGGTACTGCATTACACTGTGCGGTCTAGCGGCCCTCCTCCCATCCCGGTGGTGGAGAAATAAATAACTGACGTGGCTGTGTTGCGTGCTTTAGAGCGGTCGGAGGAGGGGCTGCGCGAGTACAGCGAGAACGTGGGCTTTGCGACCGTCAAGGCCGCCGTCGAGCAGGACTCGCGGCTGCACGTACGCCCAACCTCCTTCTTGCGTCATGTGGAGGATGCGTTTTCAGTTGTGGAGCAAGGACTTATAGGCGATGGTGTACATGTGCAGATGCCGCTGGCTGAGTACTACAAGCTGTGCCACAACGCCGGCGCCGAGGAGGCCGTGGCCAACAAGTGGCTGCGCGAGCTGCAGCGCCGCAACCTGGCCGTGCACTTCCACCAGTCCAAGAACCCGGAGCTCAAAAACACCATCATCCTGCGCCCTTACGTGCGTCCCGCTTAACGATCTCTCCGTCTTCTACGACTGCAAGGTATCTAACAGCGCGTCTTGTGCGCTCACGGACAGAGCCTGGAGAGCGTGCTGACGGTGCGCAACGCGCTGGACGCGGAGCTGTATAACATCAAGCACGACCGGCGCAAGAAGGAGTCGCAGCTGCGCGAGCTCGAGTCGGAGCTGCGCCGGCTCGCGGCGGTCGAGGCGGACGTGCAGAAGGCGGCGCTGCGCCTGCCGAACGCGCAGAAGTGGCTCGCGTTGTCGGCGCTCACGAGCTTCTACGGCGGGCTCATGTACTGCGTCTGGGACGTCTACTCGTGGGACGTCATGGAGCCCATCACGTACTTCATCGGCTTCACGGCCGTGCTCGGCAACGCCTTCTACTACAGCGTCACCAAGAAGGACCCGACATACAGCAACATTTGGCAGAAGCGCTACGCCGCGCGGGTTGCGCGCTTGATCGAAGAGCGCAAGATCGACCCGCACAAGCTCGAGGCGCTGCGCGCGCAGATCGGCGACCTGCGCAACGACATCGGCATCCTCGCGCGCTGGGAGGCCGGCACCGTGCCTAACGACCAGTCGCCCGCGCCGTCCACCTCATAGGCAAGGCTCGACGGCTCTGGCGTGTGCACAGGATCGTTCACAGCAGCTTGAAGGCACTCGACGGGGGCAAAAGATGGACGAGATGCGCTCGAGTGTATGTTTAATTACCTGGAAATAGCTGAGCCCCAATGCGAACCAGAGGTGTGTCGTTTCTACTTCCGATTGGCAAGGCAGTGTACAACTGCTGCGTGCTCAGCGATTCCGTCTAGCAAGACCAAGACACAGCAGAATAGAGGTATCATCTCCAACGACGTGGCCTTGCACTTCGTCATCCGACCCAGCGACTTGGAGGCGTTCAACAAGGCCAGGAGCAAGCGGTGCACCAGAGTGAGAAGCCTAGGAATAGCGTCTCTAAACTCGTCTTGTGTGTGTGTGTGTGTGTGTGTGTGGTGTGTGCTACAGGTGCTACCACATTGGCTCCCAGCTCCACTGGCGGCTTTAACGTTCGGACACGTGCATAATTATAGCGGTGCAGTCTCCCAAACAGTTGGTGGCGCGACGTCCCAAGCAAGGATCGACGTCGGTCTCCTTCATTGGTTATGAATAGCAAGCGACGGCTGACCGCGTCTCGTCCTTCCTCTCGTCCTCCCGCTCGTCCGCACTTGCCGCGGCTATCATTATCGTACGTACCGCCTTCGTTCCAACAAAGCGATCGTGACCGAGCTCTAAGAGCTGCCGTCAGCTTGAAGCCACGCTGAAATTCCTCGCGTCCGGATGACGGCGGCGTCTTCCTCGCACGTGCAGCAGCAGCAGCGTCCGCAGCGCTCGCTGCTTCGGCCAGCGGCGTTGGTCGCGTACCTGGCGATTTTCGGGCGCGTCGTGGTCGCGCCTGTCATGCTGGTGGCCTTCGTGACCGGCACGCGCTTCATGACGACGGCCAAGGTGCTCATCGACACGGACGACAGCTACTTTGCGTTCAGTGAGATGGACTCGGTGATGCGCGGCGGGTGCGTCTCCTGCAACCCGGGCTGCCTCCAGGTCTTCGTCAAGCTCGCGCACTACAGCGACACACTGCTGCTGAGCAAGCCCGAGTACGAGGACCTATACCCGCTGAAGGAGTACAACTACAGCATGCTCAGCGACGCCGCCAAGGCGCTGGTGGCGCAAATCGACGCCAGCGAGACGTCCACGTGCATGACCGGCATTGACGAGTGGGGGTCGCGCGTGACCATGGTCGCGGGCATGCCACGCGAAGTGCTGGACACTATCGCCGCGCTGGGCGTCTCGGTCGCGCCCAAGGTGCTGCGCGAGGTGGAGAACGCGCTCGAGACCGTGGACGACTGCCCGACGCGCTGGGTACTCGACACGCACCAGCGCGTCTTCCGCTTCCAGGCAGTGGCCAACTCGCTCGACTACTCGGTCATCCCGGCGGCCGACCTGTCAATCTTCCCAAAGTACACCGAGTGCCGCGGCGGCGTTTCCAACGACGGGCTGGTCGGCGAGAAGCTCGCGCTGGACACGAAAGGCACCGACTTGGTCGCGGTCGTGCCCGACCTCGTGCGGCTTTTCCCGTACTCGTTCCGCAGCAGCATCGCCGAGGTGACGACCGAGGTGGCGGCCGGTACCACGGTCTACGGAGCGCAGACGGTGACGCAGCAAATGCTCCGCGCGTACTACGGAGGCTGCCGCGTGCGCGTGGTCAACACCACGGGCATCTACATCGAAGAGGGCTGCGAGATGAACGCGCACTGGCTCAACTACGGGCTCATGATCCACATGCCCGACGACCTGCCCGTGTGCTCGACAGCCGACGTGTGCATCCACAACTACTACAACTCGCTGTGGGAGTTCATCACGTATATCAACCCCAACACGCCCGACCGGTTCCCGATCGCGGTCAACTCGTTCCGACTGCGCTACGCCGACTCGGTGAACCTGAGTGTGCTTCCGGGTGTCGTCGTCATGCAGATCCTCTTCATGGGCTGGGTCAGTCTCTACCAGACCATGTCGCACAAGCGGTCCGTGCTGCTGACGCAGATCTGGGCCTACCGCTGCCAGAACGGCAACATGCAGCTCGCCTACCTCGCGCAGATCACCTACCATCTCATCTACAATTCGGACCTGTACTACATCGGGCTCACGACGGGCACGCTGACCGTCGAGAGCATCGGCAACCTGACGCTCTGCCTCTTCGCCTTCTCGTACTCGTTCGTCAACATGCCCAAGGCGCGCACGGGGGAGCAGCAGCTCGACCGGTACTTCCGGCTCACGTGGGAGGTCGTGCAGATCCTGTCGACCTCGATCGCGGGCATCGTGCTTTACCAGTACCGCGCCACGTCCATCTCGAGCATCATGCAGAAGAACGGCGAGCTGCTGCGCAAGACCTCGCCGCGCGGCGCCAAGTACTGCAACCTGAGCGACTCGTGCATCGTCTTCACGGTCAACATGGGCTTCATCGCCGTACTGCTGGCCCTCGCGCTCGGCTTCATCCCGTTCGCGACCGAACACATCTTACGTCTCCGCGACCGCCTCCATCAGCGCAAGGCGCCGTCGAGTCACGGCCACCCCGCGAGCAAGAAGAACCGCTACATGGTGTACGACAGCCTGGGCGCCATCGCCGCTCAGACACAGTCGGGGGCTGGAGACGACGACGTGAAGGCGCCGGGGCAGAAGGTGGCGGCGGACACGGGCGACGTTGACACGCCCGGGGGCAGCGGGAACGCGCCCACCGACGAGCTCACGAGCTTCGAGAGGGACTGCCTCGGCGCCAAGTTCACGTGCCTGTTCAACGACTGCGACGACTTTGCGTACGTGACGTACCGGAACCAGCGGTGCTTGAGCGTCGAGGCCGTGCTGCTCGCGGGCTTCCTCTACTACGGCAAGAACGTGTACCAGGCGCCGGCCGTGCTGCTGCTGGTGGTGGCTCGCGTCATCCCGCGGTCGCTGCTGCGCTCGTTCAACGTGCTGCTCATCCGCTGGCACCTCGACACACTCAGCAGCACGCTCAGCCACCCGCAGTCGTGCACCTGGTACTCGGCCAGCGCCGACAAGAACAAGCTGTCGGAGGCCGTGCCCATCCGGTAGAGAAGGGGGGGAGGAGAGACGGAGACATGCACTATTAATACCAGTAGGCGGGACTATACGCTTTCCATCCATTGTAATAAGGCGATGGCGAGGGAAGCGCAAACGAGACAAGTAGAACACGTTGCACCTGGATCTATAATGTTGAATAATACAACATAATAGGCCAGGCTGTATGAACGTATTAGTTGTAGAGTATTACTGCGCTTATACTACACTATATTATGTAGTAAATACGTCTTTAATATTAATACGCATGAAGAAAGAGCTCCGTGTTGTATTCATATCCGGTCATCCGGTAGGTCATACTCTACAAATTCCACCAATCATATCTCTTTCACAGCAATTATTGATCTTTATATCCAATTACATGGCTGATTTCGCCTCTCAGCGCTTTTTTTTCTGCTTCTTTCTTTCACACGCACACAAGAAAAGATCTCCCCACCAAGGCGGCACTAACGACAAGCAGGACGAAGAAGAAGCGGCGGCGGCGATGGCGGCGAACCAGAGCATCAAGGAGCTGATGGCGGCCGAGACCAAGGCCTCCAAAATCATTAGCGAGGCGCGCCAGGGTGCGCCCCTGCGTGTCTTTCGCGCGCCCCCTCGACTCCCAACTCTAACCGGAACGTCGTGATTGTTTGGCGTGGGCGGATGATGATAGAGCGTGGCGAGCGGCTCAAGCAGGCCAAGATCGAGGCCGAGGCCGAGATCAACGCCTTCCGCAAGAAGCAGGAGCACGCCTTCCAGATGAACGCCAACACGGACGTACGCGCGCTGTATGTTGTAGGTATGAGGGGTCTGGAGGAGGAGGCGCTGACTGCTCTTGTTGTATGGCGGACTTGCGTGGCGACAGCTCATGGGCGACGACCCGTCGATCCTGGACGAGGACACCAACCGCGACATCCAGAAGATGCGCGGCGAGTTCCAGGCCAACAAGGCCGCCGTCATCCAGATGATGGCCGAGCACGTCGTGCGCGTGCACATGCAGGTGCCCGAGGGGCGGAAAGCGTAGACACCGACGCCGACGCTGCGCCCGGCGGTTCCGTGCCCGTCTCGGGACGATGGCGACAACCACACGTGCAGCGAGGCAGTGAGTCCAGGCGAGTGCTTTGTCCAGTTGGGTCGTCCGTTCTTTCGACCCTCGCGGTCGTCATTAATCCCACGTTGAGCGCTCATGCGACCCTCGGTTCGGGCTGCTGCTCCGTGCTGTTCTTTCTCCCCATGCGATCGCGTCTACGCTATCAGTCTCTTGCTATGTTACTCGCCCATGGGGACTGCCTGCACCACTGACCGCCAACGCTCTCGTCAAGACTACTACAAAAGCGCGCGCTGCTTATCATTGGGCCTAGGCCGCTTCGAGCCGCTGGTGCTGGGTCTTGGCGGCGCTCTTGGCCTTCTTGTAGCCCCTGCGCTTAGGATGCTTGGCGAACGGGTGCTCGTTCTGGCGCGAGAGCACAGCGTCGCGGTGCTTGTTCAGGTTGCAGATGGCCGCGCGGCTCACGTTGAACTCCTTGGCCAGGTCCGCCTGCTTCTCGCCGTTCGTGAGCCGCTCCAGGATGTTGCGCCGGTCCATTTCGCGCAAGTACCGCGACTGCTTGCCAGCCGTCGTCGCTGCTGCTGCTTCGTCCCGACTCGCTTCACTGCTGCAGCCCTCCAGGCTCACCAACGAGGCAGACCTCGGCTTCTTTTCTACACGCGCTCGCTCCTCCTGCCGCGGCCGCTTCATTCCAACACCCCCGACCGTCCCGACTCTGTTTGGATACAGTCTCTGCTGGCCCATGGATGTCGGAATGGGCCGTACGACGGCTGAAGCGGCGGGGTGAGGCCCCGGAGCCAGCATCGGGGGCCGGGACACCGGTCGGGAGAACGATTCGCTGTTGCACAGGCGATTCCGGTTGAGCAGCGCCGCGATGCCGGGCAAGCGACCGCAGCGCGGTGGGGTCGCGGATCCGGCTGGGAGCGGCGGCGAGTCGAAGCTCGGACGCTGGTACGGACGGAAGAGCTCCCGGTCCGGCGTCGACGGCTGCTGGTCGAGGCGCTGCTGGTGCGGCTGTTGGTACTGATGGAGATGGTTATGGTTGCGGTGGCGGTGGAGAGGGTGTTGCTGCTGCTGGAGCTGGTCGCTGTGCGGACGGTGTGAACGGAGCTCCGATGGCGACCATGACCAGTCGTCGAAGGGCGAGCGCGTCGGGTCCATATCAGCGAAGGCACCGGAGGAGATGCTGCTGGAGGCGGGCACGAGCAGGAGACGCATCACACAGGTGGCCGCGGGATCAAGGCGAAGCGGGCAAGAGTGTGTACGAGGCGGGGTGGGCGGTGTCGGTGGACTCGAGCTGGGGGCGGCAAGTTGCAGACTGCAAGGCCTCTTGTCGGGCTGGTCGTTCGGTTTCTCTCGGCATGGAAGGTTTTGTAAGATGAAAAAGCGCAAACGAGAGCGACGAGAAGGGGAGGGGCAGGGCCGCCGGGCTGAATTCACTCAGAGAGAGACGCTGCTGCTCTAGCACTTCTCAAGCGGCATGTCGCTTGTTTTAGATCGCTTCTTCCACGCTCCGCGACTACAGTAGATCGTTTCACCTCGTCCCGTTTTACGGCAAGAACCTCCGCGAACCAGGACTGCCATTAAAACAATGGATCGAGTGTCCCAGGTCCGTTTTCGGGTGCTCCGTCGTCGTGCTCCGTCGTCGAGGCGCCCGCCCGCCCCCACCCTGCCTGACCTCGTTCTCGCCGATAACGCTCGTGCGTTGCCCGCTCGAAATAGCCTCCTGGATAGTTAGATGGACAGCGCGACGGAAGGCGTGATGGCGTGGAAGATTGAATATATAATTAGACGGCGAGTGAGCACTAGCAACCCGCTTCTGGCCACGGCACACAACTCACAAACTGGTGTCGTTGGCGACTCTTTGGTCGTGGTGGCGGGCGGTTGGACGTGTCCCACGCAGCGACGCGGGCCCAGCGCCTACCTAAAACCGCGCAGCCACCACTCGTTTACCAGTGAACAGGCAGGGCGGGCGGCGCTTCAGCGGGGTCGCATCCCCTCCCTCCCCACCCCGGCCGAAAGATCGATCCTGGCTGGTGACCTCCCGCAATGGCGACACCTCCTCTATAAGTCTATAACTTTTTCTAACAGTCAGCCCAACGGCCCTCGCAAGGGTTTCAAGGGCGGAATTATTCACTCACTGCCCACGGCCGTTCGCGCGAGCCAACGACGACGCAAATAGCATCCGCCAAGACTCTGGGGCCGCGGCGTTTCGCGATTAAGCCGGGTGTATAGAGCCAAGCCCTTGCTTGAAGTTTCGGGCTTGAAGTGTAGCTTTTCTTTTTCACAAGCGATTTGGGTCGTAAAAGGCGCTATTTTTGACCTTTTTAAATTTCTAAAACAAATCATTAAAATGATTTTTTGCTGTGATATTTCTGAACGCATTGCTCTCTGTAAGAACGAGCTAAAAATAACGTTGTTTTATGATAAAATTTTATGGTAAAATTACGGTGTTCGACGAGCATTTTTTTTTGTCACCACAGACGAATGTGGCGGACGCAAAACGCACTTGAAGTTTGTGGTAGAGGGAGGAGGGGGGACGCGACAACGGAGAAAAACGGGTGGTGCGAGCGCTCGCACCGCTATTTATACCCGCGCTCGTGTCTAAGTCGTCATCTTGTGCCGCGACCATTATTCCGAGATCCGGCTAATCAAATCCGCTCGCGCGTTGGCCGCTCATCTTTTGGTGTTAGTCGCGCTGCCAGGATCGCCGCGAGTGACGTACTCTCGGCATTTCTAGCTCCCGATCAAGCCTCTGCTCGTGCAGGCAATCTTGTGGGGGCAGAGCATGTTCCTTTAACGCTCCTTGTGTTGTTTGCCAGGTGTGCACTTCTCCCGCTGCTTTCGACGGAAGGAAGGTGGCGATCTTTGCCGCAGGTGCGCGTCTGCGCACCGTGGACGGGCTCTTCCTCAGTCAGGCGGCCTTGCTAATGCTGTGGCGGGGTCGTCTCTTGACGCGTGTCGATCGGTTCCAGTGCTTTGCCACCATGAGGGGTCCGTCGAGTGGGTGGAAGCAAACGATCAGTGCGATGAGTTGGACAGGAAGGATTGCGGTCGCGGATACGTGCGGGGCGACGCCCCCTCGACCAGTCGATCAAGGCCCGAGGATGCGGCTGTAAGGTTCGTCGTGATGGCAGAAGGCTGGAACGGGGGGAGGGAGGTCTACAAGGTCCGCAGACGGTCAAGATCGCGTCCTCCCGACCGCTAGTGGGTCTTCCTGCCACACACACGTGCGTCCAAGGATTTCGACGGAGGAGATGAGCTCTACCGGTGCGTTTCAGTGTCACTGTATTCCATGCCTAAGCTCGCGAAGTGTGCTCCTCCTTCCTAACTCGATATCTTTTGCGATCCTCTGGACGGCAGGTCCGCACCTCGAGACTCTGGCGCGGACCCCGACATCAATCGGGGAGACACGCGCTCGATCGTTCCCTCGACCTTCGAATGGCTAGTCGAGGAGCGAGCGGCCGAGAGGACACGCGAGTGAAGATGGCGAGCCAATCAGCAAAAGCGGAGACCTGGGGAGGCGACCGAGCGACTGTCGAAAGACCCGGATGCGAGGATGGGGGCGTGCAGCACAGGTAAGTACGCGTGTCCGCTTGCTTACTCGTGCATGCGATAGCGGAGGAGGAGTGTGGTGGCTGCAACGCCTGCGAGTAGGATGGTGTCGCAGCACGTTCTACACCGACGCGCCTGTGTTTTCTGCTATTTTAGACAAGGACAGGAACCCAAGACGCTGCAAACCCGCGTGTTTGGTGGCGCCATTAAGCTGTGGTCCTGGTCCATGCCGAGTTCTCGACCTCCAGGCGGAACAAAAGCGCGTGCCTCCCATCATTTCGGATGGCGCAATGGGAGAGGAGGACCCTTCCATCCAGTCACGTCAATACAGAAATGGGGCGCGTGCTGATGCCGTTTGCAATAAAGTTTCGTGGTTGCGAGCACTAGAATGCGAGTCTGACCCTCCGCACGCTGTCACGTCAGGCGGGGGGGGGGGACCAGGTAACACATATAGGAGGCGTCCACCTTGGAAGAGCTCGCCATATCAGGGAGCTCACGTGTGTCCTCGATGTTGCAGCGCAGGTCGGGGCATTAATACGGAGGCATCCACAGCCCACGCTGTGCTTCTCGGAAGTGTGTGACTCGGAAGTGTGTGCACTCGCAGTGGGCAAAATCGGCGCCACCAACGTCATATCTAGCTGATCAAGCCTCACGAACGATGACGAACCGGCCGGTCGATCACCAAATCTTCGATAGCGATGGTCCATCCGTTGTTGCCCCTAAATTTTCTTCCCTGGTTACCGTTTCCTTGGACCCGTCGCCTCCTCTTCCACTTGGCGGCATCACTACACACCAGCTACGGACGCCTCGGCTCCGATCCTCATCGTCAGGATTCTTCTTCCGCGTCAGCGTCTCGAGCCACGCGCGCGGCGAGCTGGTCGATGACGCGCTCGTCCTGGTTGAGGCTGGTCTCCTCGGTCCGCGTGTGGTCGATGTGCACCGTGACAATTTTGAGCAGCGGGAAGGACGACTGCAGCTCGGCCACGGCTTCCACCGCGATGGAAACGGTCACAAGACAGACAAAGGCCTCGCCGGCGCCGCGCTCGACCAGCGCGCGCACCGCCTGCGCGACCCACGCACTCCTGGTGAGTGTCACGACCGCGTGGAACAGGTATACGTGGCTCGAGGCCAGCTCCGGCGGCAGATCCACGTCCACTTCCATGCTGGCGGCGACGCTGAGCGAAGAGGACGAGGACGAGCCAAAGTCGCCAAAGTAGATGCTCCCCGTGGGCGCATCGGGCTCGACGGACCGGAAGATCGGAGGGAACAGCGATGCCTCGGGCTTGATCATGACGGCGCAGGCGTCACGCGACTCGTGGCTGTCGGAGCTCGTCTCACTGCCCCGAGCCGAACCGGACGCGGCGCTCTTGGCCGACTTGCGCTTGAACGCCGCCGTCTCGACCCACGCGAGCGCTTCTTCGACCACCAGCGTCATGAGCCGCCAGCATACCCGCCGGAACTCGCGCGCAGTGCTCGTTGGGTCGCTTAACCGCTGGAAATGTAGCAGCGCTGGCCGCGATGCGACCTGGAGCAGCAGCGGGTTCTTGCGGAGCGCCGCGTAGCCGCTGGCGGCCGACTTGCGCGCAGAGGTCGAGCTCGCGATCGCCAGTCGCTGCTGCTGGTGCTGCTGGCCGCTGCTCGGCTTGAGCTTGGACTTCTTCGGGTGCTTGGCGAACGGATTGCCGTGCGCTCGCGAGAGGATCACGTCGCGGTGCTTCTTGAGGTTGCAGATGGCCGCGCGCGTCACCTGAAACTCCTTGGCGAGCTCCGACTGCTTCTCGCCGCTCTCAATGCGCGCCAGGATGTTGCGCCGGTCGATCTCGCGCAGGTACCGCGACGTCTTAGCCTCGGCCTTGTCGCTCGGCGTCATGGGCGAGTCGGCCGAGCCCACCGACATCCGCTCCGACGCCTCTTGGTTAAGCGACGCGCTGCTGCTGCTTTGGTGCATGCTACTGGTCGCCGCACGGCCCGCCGAGAGCCGCGCGATCGCGTCGCTCTCGGACTCGCGAGCGAGCCGCTGACGGAAGTAGTACTCCTGTGTGTCTTGCTGCTGCTGGTGGTCCTGTCGGTAGGGTCGCTTGCGCTGCGTTGCATCCTGCGTTGCCTGTCGACTGCGCGTGCTCTGAGCTCCCACGGTATCACGCTTGAGATCCGCGTTGTGCTTTAGCTCGTCCTGGTTCACTTCACCTATCATCGCGCCAGCGTACACCCATGGCCCGGCAGGGCGCCCTTCGTACCGGTGACTTGAAGCCACGGTCCAATCTTGATTGCTCTCCACCGCCGCCCCGACTCGGACTGGGTAGAAGGCGTCCGCCTCGTCCATTAGTCCACGGAAGCCACGGTCGAGTCCAGGCCGAGCCGCCCAATTGCTAGTGCTGTTATTTCCTGGGAGCCCCGCGGCGGGCGATCCCCACCGCTCGCTCGGGTAGTGGCGGCGGCCGTCGTCGTCGTAGTCTCGGTGGGTATGGTAGTACTCGTCGCGGAGGGCCGGATGGGCTGACCCGGGCGTCCAGACCCAGCTCTCGTCGTCTCGGAGAGGAAGACGCTGGCGGGCGGGCGCGTCGCCTTCGAGCACTGTAGGCGGCGGGTACGACATGGAGAACCCGCTGGGCGGCGTCCTTCGCGGAGAGTTGGCTGCTGCTGCTGCTGTGGCGGCGTCGCCCCACCCTCTAGCACCGCCCGCCCCACCACCACTGGTACGGTCTCTTTCTCGGTAGTAGGGCCGCAATGGGGACGCGGACGGATACCCGACCGCCGGTCCCTGGTCGCCGCGCGCGTCCGGATCGCGCGAGGGAGGACCCTTGGCCGCGCGCTCGGCCGCTTGGTCGCGATACATATCGGCGTTCGAGGGCGTTGCAGAGCTGTGTGGGTGGGCGAGTGGACGGAGAAAACGCCGGGGCGCTGGGGCGACGGAGGGCAAAAGGGGACGGTGTGCTGGTTCAGCAATCTGCAAAACGGAAATGGGCTCAAAAGGTGGCGCGAGATGCAGTCCAGTTGGGCCCTTTTGCGACGAGGAGGGGAGGGCGACGCCTGCCCTTCGTCCTAAGAAATAACTGTCCAAATTGTACCGTAACGGTCGAGCACACAGCTATAAATATCATGATGTTTGTATGCGGGCCTCCCCCACCGAGCAAAACGTCGTTTTTTTGCGTTTGTGGTTCGGATTTATTTTGCAAAGATCGCTTTGTTGTTCCTGGATTGATCGATTGATTGGGAACATCACTATACGTAAATTTGCGCTCAGGTTTACTCTATCCACACATGTTTACACGCATATTTATGACAAGAATAAGACGAGGAGACCGTATCTTTTGCCTTAAAGCATACGGTTTAGCTCTTTCACTTCAAGTTAGAAGCTAAAACGTTTGTTTTACGATTTAAATCCGCATACGATCTATTATTTTTCCTTCTAATTTCACCCGTTTCTTTGTCCAACGGAAGCGTACAGTGAACAGTAAAGTACGGTGCGGTAGGAACCGGTGGCGAGGGTTACAATAGGGCAGGACGTGTCTGCTGGTCAGCACATTGAGTATGTGTACTGTAGAACGTCGAGATGAGTGAGGCTTAGTCGCAAGCCGTTGTTTTCAAACTCCGTTGGACTTTAGTACCATACAATCGTGCATGGTCCCATTTTGCTGCCAAATTGTTTAAAAAAGTCAATTTGGGGCTCTTTGTACCGTACCTGAGATGGGACAGTACAACCAGTGACAACTGCAGCTTCAATTTAGCGCGGGGCCGCGTTTCTATGCTGAAATTGATGCCGCGAGTTATTCTATAGCGCTGGACCCAGCCTGGGTTTACACTCTCCTTAACACAGATCTGAAAAGGAGTGTCGCCTTGGCTTCGTGCTGCACTCAGTGTACGATGCGGCTTGGAGGCGCACTCGTATCGGAAGTGTTCGCGCGAAGCGAATACCGGTACATCAATGCATCTGGGTCTTACGTGTCCGTGAGATCATGAAGGGGGGGATGGGGGTTTGCGATTATTAAGTTTGAAATTATATCGCGTCTTATGAGCCAAAGGATCCTGTCCGCAGGAACCAATTGCTGTTGGACCAAACAAACCAAAGGATTGTCATTATAACGAGAACAACCAGCAACAGCAATAAAGCGTGGCGAAGAAGAAGCGACCCTTCCCATCTTCTCTCCTCCCTTCCTTCCTCCTTTGGCCCCTCTCGCATTGTTTGTACAGTAGGGAGCGCGCTTGCGCAAGCTCCAGACCGAGTTGAGAGATACCCGGCGACTTGTCTATTTGACGTTTTTTATCCTCGACAACTGCAACCTCCGCACTATAAATACTCACGAACGGTTGCCAGCAATCACGGTATTTTGGGGTTCGTTATGAAACGCAATGGAATTGATTTTTTTTTATAAAAGGTGATCTCTGAGGCAACCGTCAACGTCTTCGCTTGAAAGATATCAACGCAATTTCGCGCAGTACTGGGACAATAATAATCCGCTACACGGGCGTGTGTAAAGTGGTAATATCGCCCACCCGCTGATGGCACTGAGCGCAAGTGAGTTGCTCGAACGGCGCAGATCGTTGGTCCGCGGCGCCTGGCGCGTGACTAACCACGAAATATTTATCGAAAAGCTGTACTGTAGTGCAATTCTGATTTAACCTGGCCCCTACTAAACCTAAATACGGGGCACAAAAAAGTTGGTCCAGCTGGGTTGTGGCTGCCACGAACCCGTAAAATCTCCGTCGTAAAACCGTACATTTTACATACTGTACGTTGTAGTACTGTACCGCGGAGACTGTGGACCTCATTTTTACCGAATTCCATGAAATTTCAGAATAGTTTCGGTGGAATACGGTACACAACGTACTGTAACCTGTGTGCACGTTTATTTTTTTTTTTAGTTTCTTCTGCTTTTTCTCACAATGTCCAGAAATGCGCCGCCGCTAATTTTTGTCGCTCCCAACCGAATACCTTTCAGAGAAATTATTTAAAACCGTTGTTTTACTGCGTATTCCGGCGACAGGTCAGGCGCTTTTTGCCGTCCCACTACAGTAATTTAGACCGGGTCTATCCGCCGGAGACGGCCAGCTTTGCCAACCGTTCGGTTGGCCCGTCGGCACGCGTCCCGGCGCCCACGTTGGCCCCAAATCCTTCTCGTTGATGCCTGGCACGTCCCTCCTCTCGTGAGTCGATTGCCTCCCGCTCAATCGACGCCGTGGCCACCCGAAGTCGCGGGAATTCGGCGTGCAGGAGGTGCACGGTTCGGCTGGAGATGCCCAGTGCAACGAGGCACAGCAGCTCCTCGACGACGCCGTGGTCGATGAGGATCCTCACGCTCTGATGCAGCCGCCGGCAGCCTCCGTTGCGTGCGAATGACAACAGCAGGAACACGTTGCAGGCCGGCAGCGCGCGCGGCAGGTCCATTCGGATGGGCAGCCCGCTCGACGCGGCGGCCGACGGGTCCAGGAACTCGATGGCGCCGCAGCGCCAGGTCGGGTCGATGGATCGGAACTTGTCCAGGAAGAGCGGCCCGAACTCGTCCACGGTGACGCCGCACGGCGGTCGACGCGTGTAGTACTCGTCCAGCATGAAGTGCGTCGGCTCCCGGTCGCCCTCGTAGCTGCCGAGGCGACGAGGCTGCTGCTGTTGCCGAGTGTACATCCAGGCGACGGCCTCTTCGATGAGGCAGACCATCAGGCGCGCGCAGTGCTGCTGGAACGCCAGTTCGGACGTGCTGCGGTCGCGCACCAGCACGCTCAGCATCACGACGGCTCGCGAGTCGACGAGGTACACTTGGCCACCTTCTTGCTGAGACTCTGGCGCCTTGCGCTCGTCAGTGTCGTTGGAACTCGTCCAGTTCTCGGAGCTGTCGTCGGCGTTCTCGCCTCGACCGAGCTCCTCTTCGCTGTCCTCATCAGCGCTGGGCTTGGTGCGCTTTGGGTGCTTGGCCAAGGGGTCGTCGCACGTCCGCGTCATGATGAGCTCGCGGTGCTTGTTGAGGTTGCAGATGGCCGCGCGCGTGACGCGGAACTCCTTGGCGAGCGCCGACTGCTTCTCGCCACGCTCGATGCGCGTTAAGATGTTGCGCCGGTCGATCTCGCGCAGGTACCGCGAGCTCTTCTCCTCGCTCCCGGCCGAGCCCATCGCCGTGCTACCCGCGTCCCTCCCCGTCAGTGATCGGTACTGCTTGCTTGATGCGTGTTCGTCCCACTCCAAGCGTTGGAATCTCGGATATTGTTCCGAGCCGTGAGCTCGGAGCGCGAACCTGTCGCTGTCGCGAGGGAGAAGTGCGTGCGCGTGGACTGTGGACGCCAGTGAGAGACCAACCGGGCGAGACCACGGCGGCAGCGACTGCCCAGCCAGCCGCTTCGACGCGCGCAGGCGGCTGCGTGGGCTGAACCGCCGACGCGTCCTCATGAGTGCTGCCGCGGGCAGGAACGCTGCGCTGTCACCTTCCAGCGCGGGTGGTTGGTCGTGGGAAGGCGGCTCCCATGGAGTGCTGAGGTTGCGAGTCGGGCCAAAGGGAGTCGCCACGGACGGACGCGAAGCCGTTGGTGACGGAGGCAAGGACCGCGCGCCGCTGAGGGCTGGCGGAGCTGAACCGATGGATGGCCGCGGGTGCAGGAAGGTCGCCACGCTCGGCAGTCTCGGGGGCGGGCTGGCGATGCGTCGATGCAGCACGTCGCTGTCCACGGCTGACTGCAATTCCTGCTGCCGGCGTTGGTCATCAAATGGGCGATGTCCTCGTGCACTGTCCGCGAGATCGTCGTCATGGCGACCGAAGGGCGGCGCCCTCGCGCCTCCGCGTTCTCCGCGTCCCAGCTCGTCGTCGCGCTCGTCCAGGCGTCTTCTCTTCTCGGCGATCATTGCGACAGTGACGCACGGAACCGACACGCGTCCGCTCCGCGTCCCCTACCCGCCTTGCCGTTATCCCCCGCGCTCGAGCCTGCCTGACCGCGTGACGTCAGCACAAACCGGCGCCAAACTTCGCGAGGGCGACGGCGTAGAAGGAATTTTCACACGCGACACGCGCGCGTGGCATGGTGTGGGGCGAGTACACGCACGAGGCAAAGTTGAAAGGCGGAGCCAGGCAGTGGGGCTTCGCCGGCCCCAAACTGGTCGGTCGGCGGCGCTCGCTGGCCCGAGGAAACCGTGCGCCGTGCTTGGTGTTTTCTGTTCGCGTCTTTACCTCTTGCAGTTTATATTTTAATCGAAATTCGAAAATGAACCATCACATGTTCCGAGCCAGTGCAATGCGTTCGGTAACCTGTGATAATTGATACTTCCCGCCAGAGCGCGAGCGGCTCATTTGTGGACGCCCGCGCTCACCGGCGCGCGCCCCCCTGCAGTATCACTCCTGATCCGCTCCGCCTTCCTGGGATTAGCGCCCTCGCAAGTCTCCTTTCGTCGCCACACACGCACCGGCAGCTCGCGACACGAACTAGGCGAGCCAGCAGACGAAGACGAAGGATCGGAGGCATCTAGCAGGCTCGCACCGCTTCCTTCCGGCCCGAATGCGATGATATATCGTACGCGTTCAGAGAAACTCAGCGCTAAATACCCGAGCGGAACTCCAGGCGCGGAGGCCGCCAACGCACCAGAAAGATCCGTTTGTCGTCTCGTACTTGCGGCCCGACGCTCGCATGAATTGCAGAGTGAGTATCAGCACAGCTCGAGCGAGCCGTTCGGTCCAGCGGGCGCTGCCGCTTCTGGCGCTCTGTGTACACCTGGCCGGAGGAAATCGGCGCCAAGGATGCGACGACTGGCCTTCGAGCGCCACGCTCCTCCTCTGGCCCTCATTACGTAGCTTCGTGAGTGGGAATTCCGTGAATTCTTTTGTCAGAGCCCAATGCCTACCTCGGGAGGTGATCCCGAGGCTCGGTTTGAGGTTCGCGATGTCGTCAGCAGTGTCGGTGGGCCTATTGGCTCTGCGTCAAGTACATTCGCAAGTCGGTGACGAACTTACAAGCTGAGTGGTGGTGTGATGTGGGAACCCGCGGGACCGGCACTCTCCATGAAGCGGACCCTTTCGGTCGACTTGTGGCCTCGTGGCAGCCAAACATGGGTCTCTTGGCCACATACCATGCATGGCAAACGATGCTGGCGCTGGAAAGAGACGGCGAGTTGACCAGCGAGCCCTGAGGAGCCAAAGTTGGCGCGCTTGTCGCACGACAAAGTGCGATCCTGGTGTTCAAAGATAGGATTCGTTTCGTCACGCACAGTGAGCTCTAAAGTTACTTGTAAGGTGAAGGCGTTCTCGACAAGCGAGCGACGACGCTCGCCCTAATAAAGGTCTCCGCTGGCTCGACAATGGGCAGCAGCGAGAGCATACTTGATGCGAGTCGCCTATTGATAGGCATCCCATCATCCCCAACCGTAGCGCCAGCTCTTTAGAGAGCCACAAATAGGTCGAGGTGGGTGCGAAGGCGCTAAAAACAGCAAAGATACGATCGCGGGCTCGTCAATCGCCTTCCTCGGCCGCCTTTCATGGCACGGCAAGGTCACCAACACCGTGCTCCAGACCAGCGTCGGTCGTTGATGTTTCCAGCTGCACCTCGGATCCGCAGCCGGTCTAAAAATTGCCTTGCGCCAAGTCTATTTAATCTACCCACCCACTCACACCCCCATCACTCGCGTCAGCAATGCGAAAGCACGAGCGGCGCGCGTTCCACGTCCCATTTTCCGCGTCGAGGTCGTTTATTTCTGTTCGTGCCGAGCTAGGCGCACATGTCACCACTGCCTGGCGAGAGACGCCGAGGGCGGCCGTGATGTGGTAGCCATGAGCGTCGAGGAGATCAGCAGTCGTCAACTCGCCACCGTGGCCGCAGTATCCGCGCAACTGCTCACAAGATGCCGTCACTGTTCGGCAAGCCGTGGCATTGGCACCGCAAGGCCGAGGCCGCCGAGTTTGTATCGGCCACCGCCGCAGATGTAGGCACACAGCGAGTCCGGATCTCGCTCAACAACACCATGATCAGCTACACGCCGGCGCTCGAGCGCTCGTCCGCTCGTGTCACCGACAGCGAGCCTCGGAGTAGCGACAGCGAGGTCGCCAGCGCCGACAGACGTAATTCCAGTGAGACCGAGGGCTCCAGTAGCCCTGATCCCTCTCTCAACACTGACGCTGCCGTGTTAGAGAGTCCTTCCTCACCAGACCACAGCCAACTGGAGACGCAGCAGGAGGAATCCGAGCGTGACCAGGGAGAAGAGTCCGAGTTTGACGACGACGCCGTGTTCGCGCTCACACCTGAGACGTGTCCCGGACCGCTGGACGACCCGCTGTCTGGCCCCGAGCGCCTGCCGCTTCGCGTGTTTGCCGGCACGTGGAACATGGCGGCGCGGGACCCGTTCGCAGGTCGGAGAGGCCAGTACATCGGCGACGCCGAGGCCGCGCGCGAGCTGTCCGAGTTCCTGCCGCTCGGGTACGATCTGTACGTGCTCGGCACGCAGGAGAAGGTGTCCAAGCACCTCCACGCGGCCGTACTTGCTCGGCTCAACGTCGCCGGCGGGTCGTACCAGCGACTGGAGCTGAGCGCGCCGGAGAACCGCAAGGCCAAACCCACCGGCGCTTTCCCGTCGGCTTCTTTACGCACAGCTCCCTCCCCGAGCAACAACGATGACGAGGCCAACCGCAGCCTTCGCGCGAGCTCGTTCGGCCTTGTGGGCAGTCCCAGCGGGTACAACACTGACGCGCATCACGAGTCGCCGTCGGGCTCGGACAACAACCGGTGGTCGTTCGTGAGCGCGCTGGACTGGCGCGCAACAATCTTGCAACCGCACGTTGCGGGTCTAAACAACGTCGAGGATCAGCAACACCAGCGGCAGGACTTGCCGCACGCCTCTCAGCATCGGCATCGGCGGCGGCGACGGCCCGAGTTGCCGGGCCAGGGAGGCGAAGTGCGCGGGCGAGGAGACGGCGCGTTCCTGTCGCGCAAGTCCACGAGTCTGGCCGTGTACGTGGCTTCCCACTGGACCGGCAGCGTGCGCGTCGTGACCGCGGGCGCGCACAAGTTCTCGGTGACGAGTGGGTCGAAGGGCGGGCTGGCAGTGTCGCTGCAGTTCGTGGGCGACGAGCAGACGCTGACGTTTGCCAACTGCCACTTGGACGCCAACGACGCATGTCTACGCCGTCAGCAGCTCGCGACGCTCGCGCACGAGCTCCCGGCCGCTATGGGGCTCGCGGCGTCGGACCTCGCGAGCTGCAGCAACCACGTCGTGTGGATGGGCGACTTCAACTACCAGATCCGCGGGCTGGACGCGGACCAAGTGGTCGAGCTGCTGCGCTCCAACCGGCACTTGAAGCTGCACGACCGGTTCGACAGCCTCGCGGACGACCTGGCGGTTGTGCCGGCGCTCTCGCGCTTCCGTGAGCCGGCCAAGTGGCCGTCGTTCTACCCGACGTACAAGAAGCTGCCGGACCGGCGTCCCCAGATTAGCGGGGATCCGCGCGACCCGGACTGGCCGCTGAAAACATATCGGATACGCTACAAGGAGCCGTTCTACAAGGGCGGGAGAGTCAAGGCGCGCGTCCCGGCGTGGTGCGACCGCATCTTGGTGAGCAGCGACGACGCCGGCGACGACAACGACCGGAGGCTGCAGGTCGAGCAGAAGGCTTGCTGCGGCGGTGGACGTGATAATATGGGGACACAGCACCGGGACAACTACCGCGCGGTCAACGACTCACTGCGTGGCAGCGACCACAGCCCCGTGTCCTGCACGTTCGTCTGGCACGTGCGACACCCGCACGCCTTGTTGCCATGAAGAGAGAGAACCTGCTAATATGGGGACAAATGGCATGTACTGTACTGTACCACTCGAATGATGCGGGGTGTTCGTTGCAATTGCATGGGAAGTTCCCCATTGCAACGGACAGAAGAGGGTCTCTTCAACTGGATTTTCTTGGGGTTTGTGTGGTCGCTTGGGCGGGTTTGATGCGGGTCTCAGATCATCAAGAAGTTGTGGCGTGTTTTTACTATGGGGACGCGACTTTTGTGGAGACTGAAGTTGAAGCCGGCCGAGACGAATCATAATTCGTCCGAATTGTAAACTCGACAACCAGAATGCATCGGTGCTTGACATACAAAAATGAAGATTAGGGAGGTGCTGTAAATTAACACTAAACACAAAAGGCTGACAATAAATAAACAGCCAATCACGTTGCGTTTTGGGTGCGTTAGACTCTCTTCCAATACGGTACACAAACGTAGTCATAAATACGATTTCTGACAGAAGTGGCCGTTACATCGATCAGCCCCACTTGGACTCAGTATATGGACCTCCCGAATCAAGCCACATGCATCACGCTAAACCAGTACAATGCATTAATTACCTCATTTTGTACTGCTACAGTGCCACTTTTTAGAAGAATCTGCTCGCTCTTTTGTGCCACGCAGTTGCATCGTATTTTCCCAAATTTCCACCAACCCCGGTGTTGGACAGTCAAGTTGAGCCAAAACACGGTTCAATGCGAACATTGCAATTCAGCTTTTCATTCAATAACCAGGTACTTTGCCAAGTCATTCGAATACACCATCCGCTCGTTCTATCTACCCTCTTTTGCAACAATCCGAAATTTAACCCTCACGGTGGAAAGCGAATAGGGGAAGCGCCACCAAAGCAACCAAACAACCAAACCAACAACCCGCCCTCCCGTCCCGTCCCCTCCCTCTGCCCTACCGTCCGCTGTCTCTCTTGCTCGCCCGTCCTATTGTGACACTTTACAGCAGGAAAAGCGGAACAGCAGGCTCGCGCCGCGGTCCGTCGTCGCCCTCCCTCTTCTCATTCTTATCGCCGCGATCGCCCACCCGCGTCTTCGCCGATCCCCACCCGTCACTAACCCCCCGCGGCCGCCCGCCCCCTCCTTCAATTACAGCATTCTCCCCCGCGGTAGGGCGCGCGCCGGGGCCAATTCGACGGAAATCGCGGACAAAATAACCAGTCGCGGCCGCAACGGACCACCATGTTTTTCAAGAACACCATCTTCAGTACGTCCGCACAGTAATATGGGGACATGGCCTGTGTGTGTAAGAGAGAGTGACCTCAGGCCCCCTTTACTAACCGTCGTAATGCCCTACGCGCGCGCCCTACAGCGGTGTTCCTGTCGCTGTGCTGCGTGGGCTGCTCGTTCTACGCGCTCGTGTACCCGGCGTGGTTCCAGCAGCACTACAAGCGCAACGGCAACGACGTGTACCAGGGCTTCGGGCTGTTCGCCTTCTACTCGACGGGCGCGCTGGAGACGCCGTTCTACGCGAGCGTGACGGTGCTGCAGTACAAGGACTTTTGCGTGGACAACTACACGACGCCCAACTACATGCTGGGCGACGGCGACACGTTCCACGAGGTGCTGTGCGGCAAGCGCATGCTGTCCATGAAGGCCTGCACGCTCACGGGCGCCATCACGTCCATCGTGGGCCTGCTCACGGCCATCGGCGCCGTGTACAACCCGTCCGCGGGCTGGGCCGAGCGCGTCGTGTCCTTCTGCACGCTGGCCGCGTCCATCCTGCAGGCGGTCGCGCTCGTCATCTGGGGCGCGCTGCTGCAGCAGACGCTCTACAACATCGACTCGATCAACTCGGCCTACACGACGTGCAAGGCCAACGACTCGGAGTGGAGCTGCTGGTTCTACGGCTTCAGCTTCTGGGTCTGCCTCGCCTCGGTCATCATGCTCTCCATCGCCGGCTACATGAGCTCGGCCGGCCGCGCCGAGAAGATCCGCTACTTCCGCAAGGAGTACGAGCGCGACCTCGCCCTGGCCGTGCAGCAGTCCATGGAGGCGGACGCCGCGGCCGCCGCCCAGGGCCAGCAGCAGCTCCAGTACGGCGCCGGCGGCGGGGCCGCGGGCAACTTTGTGCGCTCGGACACGGGCACGGGCTTCACGCCGGCCAACCCGTACAGTAATGCGTATGGCCAGCAGCCGACGTCCGTGCAGTACGGCCAGCAAGGGTCCGCGGTCCAGGGCTACTACGGCGAGCAGAAGCCCACGGGCGGGTACCAGACGCAGCCCGTGGGCAACGTGCCGCTCTCGGGCGTCAACCGGACACAGAGCGGCCACGAGCCGGGCGAGGCCGTGTACCCGAGCTACAACGGCCAGCGCAAGAACCTGTCGCTGCTCGGCCGCCAGCCCAGCGGCGGCGTCGTCTAGGCCGGTGGTTCACTGCGCGCAAGTATATTTTTTCAAGCTGCAGGTCGCGTTGTGTCCCCCTTCGGCTGGTTGAAAGACAAGGTGAGACGCTGGAGCGGGAGCGAACGACGAGAAGCGACCGTGATGATGTAAATGACGCGCTGGTAGCATATTCCCCCCCCCCTCCTTTTTGCTCAGGTGATAAAAACACACACAAATACACATCAAGATGCGGCGGAGCACCACGACGCCGACGGCAACGACTGACGCGCTATCAATAGCAGACAACGCCTGCACTTCTCGCTCTTTCGACTCGCGTGGTGGTTGCGGCTGCTGTCGCCACTTGACAACAGCCCGCTCGACTTTCTCAAGGACTCGCCTTGCAGCACCCAGACATTCAAATGGGCAGCGCGGCGTCGACTGCTGCTCCCTCCACCTCTCACAACGCCCCCGGCCGTCCGCTGCTGCTGCTCGTGTGCCATTCGTCCGACGAACCTGCGCTGCGCTCGCTGCTCTTCCCAGTCCAAACCTCGGACGACCAAGCTGTTACCATCACTTCCAGTGACGGTGATGGCCGCGACGTGGTCGTGCTGACCGAGAAGGCCCCGCGAGACGCCGAGGCGCGCGCTCAAGTGCTCGGCGCGGCCGCCGCGGCGCTCGTGGCCGTCGGACCCAAGCTGCAGCGCTCGCCGGCACTGCTCGAGGCGCTGTCCTTCCTCAAGGACCGGCGCAAACGCGTGGTCGCCGGCCCGATCGCCTTCTTCGCACGGCCCTCGGGCGCCGTGGGGGCCGTCTGCGTCGCCTACGGCCAGTGGCTCGGCCAGCTCTTCGCGTCGACGCCTTCCACTGGTGACGACGGGGTGCTGTACGCTGTTCGAGAGGAGCTCCGGACCGAGTTCGAGGTGCTGCGGGCCGCGCACGTGCGTGGGGTGCTCGAAATCGACCGAGAGGCAGCGGAAGACGCCGTCCAAGCGATCGAGAACGACGCCGACGCCAACGACAAGCCCACGCTCGTCTTCATCTCCACCAACAACGGGGGCGACGGGGAGAGCGGCAACGACGCGGCTCGCGTCGTGTCGGCGCTGTCGACGCTCGAGTCGCAGGATCTGGCGCTCGCGGGCGTCCCCGTCAGCATGTCGCCGTCCGACCCGCTCGCTGCCGGTCTCTCGGCCGTCCAACGCGCGTCCGCCATCATCGTCGTCATCACCGCCGACCCGAGCGATGCTACGGACGATGTCCGAGCGTATCGGACGCTGGTGGAGGCCGCGAGGCGAGCGCGCAAGCCGCTGCTGCACGTGAAAGAGGCGCGCGCAGGCATCCTCGCGACCGACTGCTGGCTGTCGCTCGTGCTGGCCGGCCGGCTGTGGTACGAAGTGGACGCGCGCGGCCTCGAGGCGCTGCACACGCCCTACGACCAGCTGCCCAACTGTCCGTGCCGCGTGGACGACGCGTGCCCCGCGACCGACCTGCTGCTCAGCGTGAACGCGCTGCTCGCGTCGCCCTGGCGCCAGCGCGCGCTCGAGGGCGCCAACGGAGACGACAGCGGCGCGGACACGGACGATCCGTGGGAGGCGGCGGTGCTGGATGCGGCCAAAGAGAGCGCCGCGCTGCTCGGACTGAGCGCCGAGCGGGTGCAGCGCGTCCTCGAGCGCGTGGACGAGGTCCTGTCGGGCATTCAAGCTGGCTCGACCGGTGTATTGGGGTATTACGATGACAGTGACAGCTGGAGGACGCTGCGAGACGAGTTGGGCGTCCCCGCGACGTCCACCGACGTGTCCAAGCTGCTGTCGGACGATTTCCACCGGCGGGCGGGCGAGTGGCCGCCGCCGTCCTCCTCGCCCGCGCCCTCGGACGATGAGAGCATTGCGGGCAGCGGCCGGATCCGGTACGAGGTGCGCCGCGTGGGCTTTGTCACGCTGCCGTCCGTCGTGGACGCGCGCGGCGTCTTCCTGCCCGGGTCCGCGCCCGACGTGCTGCTCTCGTACCAGTGGGGCGCCCAGTCCCGCGTGCTGGGCGTGCACCAGCAGGGCAGAGTCAGCGGACTCCGGGCATGGCTGGACGTGTTCGGATACATGCAGGGCAACGTGAACGCGGCCATGGCGCGCGCGATCGAGGGCGTGGCCTGCGTCGTCGTGTTCGTCACCAAGGGGTACGCTGCGTCCTTCAACTGTCGGCTCGAGTTCCAGTACGTGGCCCAGTGCGGCAAGCCGCTGCTGCTGGACTTCCTAGAGGACGACCCGAGGGAGTTCGCGCTGCCCGCGTGGATGGCGGACGCGCTCGTCCGCGGCTCTGCGTCTAACAGCAACCCGCTGGACGCCGTGACGGTTGTGGACCTGCGGGGGCGCGCGGACGGCAGGGACGTGGACGCCATGGACGCGCTGTTCGCCGCCGTTCGCAAGTTCGCGGCGCTGCGAGGCGTGCAGGACCAGAAGTGGCCGCCCGTGAGCTGCGACGGCAGCCTGAGGCTGTTCGCGGCCACCTCTGCACTGAGGCACGCCGCTATTACTACTGGAGGATCTACTGCTGCTACCACAACGGACGCTGCTAATACGACCGGCGGCGTGCCATGTTCGCGGTGCGGCGTGCTCTTCCGGCCGTCAGGAGGAGGGCCATCGGGAGGGGACGGAGCGTGCAGGAGGCACTCGGCGTACTACCTCGGCGGCATGGGCGGGCTCATGGCCGGAAGGTGGGTCTGCTGCTCCGAACCGGCCAAGGACGGGCCTGGGTGCGTCCCCGCGCCGCACATGACGAGCGCCAGGCAGTGGACGTGCGATGAGAACTACGGGACGCATTCCTGGACTCCAGACTCGGATTAGAAGCGGCCGCCTTCAGGACGAAAAACGGCGGCTACCGACCGGTTTCCTCGCATTCTGGAACTTGTGTCGGCGGACGACAGTGCTGCACGCACAGTGTGTACTGGGAATGGCGGTCTCTCATCCATCGGCCAAGCTGATTCCAACCCCCCCCGTCGCCTTGGCCGCGCCGAACCAATCTAGTCTAACCGACACTATGAATATTTTTGCCGGAATGGATTTCGCCTGGGATTCGCGGGTGCTTTTTACTACTGTTCAGTATTGAATAGCTTGCGATTTTTTTTGAGCGGAAAAAAAAGACGTAAACTTTCGTTTTTTTCGCATTGTTTACGAGCTGTAGGTGCTGTATGCGAAACTTTTTTACCGGTACAAAAGAAAATACAGTCTATCCTCTGTTTTTCGCGATAGTAGTACAAATACATTCTCGAAAGTTATATACACAAGTAGGTCTTATACAACTTATAAAATGTTGAACTATTATATGGCATATATAGATTGACACAAATTATAATTTGTACTAGACGCGAAAAACATAGGATAGACTGTAGCTCTCTTCGAGAAGAAAAAGATATTCCTGGACGCAGTGCAGTATCTTACCAGTAATATCCACTGAAATGAACGTTAGAATGGTTATGATGTACCACTACTGAGCACGTCTCAGAGAAAATTCTGATGACAGAGTTTGCAGCCATCATTCTCTCGTGCCCGAACAATGAGTATCATTTTGTTTTGTCCGGCCTCTACAAGCCACCGCCCCTCCCGCAAAGAATCCCTCGCCCCCTCTTACTTTCAAGAATCCCTCACCCCGTCGTTGCCGCCGCGTGGCTTTCGTTTCCCAAAATGTCCACCGTCGCCCGCTCGTCCCCGCCTACCGCGTCGTCCGCTGAGCTCCGCGACGTGCTACGCGCTCGCGTGGAGGCGCTGGCCGCTCAGCGGAAGCGCCTGGAGCCCGCCCAGCGTATGGTCGCCGTGCTCCTGGAGCGCGCGGCGGCGGCGGCGGGCCGCCTCCTGGCTTCGTCGCGGAACGAGGACGCGCTGGTGACGCTGGAGGACGCGCTGAGAGCTTATGGCGCGTTCCAAGTTACCTTTGCTAAGACAAACGTCGTCGTAGTGTACCGCATGGCGTTCATACGCCGCATGTATGAACAGTTAGACGCGATGCTCGCGCTGATATACAAAGCCGAGGTGCTCGCCGGCCAAGAAGAAGGCGACGCGCTGAAGATTTGGCAGGACAAGCTGGCCGACGCGCGCACCGAAGAAGAGAAGGAACTGTCGGCCGTCGCCAAGCGCTCGACGATGCCCTTCGCGCGCAACGTCAAGGGCCACGAGGCCATGGAGGCGCTTACGCTTATGAAGTTTGAGATTGACTTTTACCCACCGCCGCGCAACTCCAAGACGCACGTGGCATCCATGAAAGCTGTCTTCTTTAGCATCGTGCGGTCGTCCAACGGCCGCGTCACCAAGATACCTCCCTGGTTCAGCCCCGTGTACATGGTCGTGTCGGAAGACGCGGCCGCCTTGGATGGGGGCAGCGGCCTGGCAACCTGCAGTCGCGCGCGCTGGGCGGACCGGCACCAAGACGGAGCGGTCGTGGACGTGGTGGTGAAGCGGATCCCACTGGACGCCGAGGGGATCGACGCGTTCCGCCGCGAGGTTGAGATCTGGTACGCCGTCAGCTCCCAGTACGTCGTCAAGCTGCTGTCGGCCTCCCACTGCAGCGCGCCGACGGTCTTGGTGCTGGAAGACGCCGAGTTCTCGACGTTGAGGGCGTACCTAGCACTTGACAACGGCGCTCACCGCGACGAGCTGTGGACCAAGGCGCGCGAGGCGGCGCTTGGCCTTCAATACCTCCGGGAGCACCACCAGTCGGTGCACGGCAACCTGAAGCGCTCGAACATCCTCGTAGGCGCTGATGGAATCGCCAAGGTAACGGACTTTGGCGGCGGCTTCGTCACACTGCAGAACTTGGCGATCCAGCACAATGAATGGGGCGAGGGCGTGATCAACTGGCGCGCGCCCGAGTTCCGGTCGTACCGGAAGCGTCCGTCGTACCAGGGCGACGTGTTCTCCCTCGCGCTTTGCATCGTGGACGCGATCGTGGACGATTTCAAGCTGCCGACGACCGAGCAACTGGAGCGGAACAATGGGCTGGAGCGCCCGGTAGGACTGAGTGACCGGGCGTGGGAACTGATTCAGGGGATGACTGCGTTCCGACCGGAGGACCGGATGCCGTTGACAAGCGTGATTGACGTGCTGGGGGAGCTCGAGAAGGATGTGACGAAGCATTTCGACTTGCATTTGCAGCAAGGTCTGAGCCGGCAAGGGAGCGAGAAGCACGGGCTGGTGGCCAGAAGATGATGCGAGGAGACGCTGGGCGGCCGTACGGAGTGAGAGGGTTCCTGTGCGCTTGCGTGTTTGTGCAACAACCGCAGGGTCGATGATCCGTCCCGTACTCTTCTCGTTTGGAAACGTCTACGCGTTCCACATGCGCGAGGATTTCAGTCGAGTGGTAGCATGTTGGAGGGTGACGCGTGAAATTCGCCCTGCGTGCATTTCAGGATCGCCATCGAAGAGGAGATGGCCGTGCGCCGTGTGCTTGAGGGGACCACGAGAATCTCCACGCCACACGCGCTTGAATTGAAATGCGGGCGGCATACTGTAGCCTCTTGGGCTCCAGAGCGTCGACGACAAAACCAAATCTCAAGCCCATAGGAAGACAAAAAAAAGCGGGAAGTGCTGAACGGAGCAGCAACACCACCATGAAGCGCTCTACACGAGCTCGTGATCAGTTTAACGCGGCGGTCCACGATCCAGAGGCGAGGAGAATGGCATATTACTGGAGAGAAGCGGCGATGCGCTGTATAATACGCACTTGCACGACGATCGATTGGCACATTCAGTAGTTCAAATGCTTTCTTTCTTCTTTGAGGCGTGCTGTTCGCCGGCAACAGCAAGTTGAAGCGGTAAAGCACGAATTCCATGTACGTTTTGAAGCAAACAGCTATTAATACATACTCCGTATAACGTAGCGCCACACACGAGTTGGACCTACGTGGGCGTTTGACGCAGGATGACGACGTGCTGCTGTGCCTGGTCGAGGCCAGGCCACGCGCCACTCGTCGTGAAGTCGCCAGCGCGCTCTACAGCGTCGCCACGTGCTGCTTCGTCGCCGTCTTGGGGTGCTCGCAGTTCTTCGGGATGATCGCGAGCTCCAAGTTGCCGATCGACTTGAAAATCGGCCTCGACCCGGCGCTCGGCCCCACCATGACAGGCAACACGAACGACGCGCCGTATACGGACCGCGTTCTTGCGTGCGTCCGGCGTGGCAATCGATACCGACCGGTGCTGCTCGAGGATCTGCTGCCTCCGCTGGCTTCACCGACCGCCACCAGCGTTGTCGACACATCCGGCGAGTCGGTGGCGGCGTACCGAGTCATCGAGCGCCACGGCGGGACGCTCGACTCGGCCACCTTTATGGTCTATACGCATACGTGCTCGACTGTTGCGCAGACCCTTGATGCGATCCTGCAGGTGTGTGATGAGCTCGGCTACAACTTCACAAGAGACGCGCCTCATCCACACCTCCCTCCCGCTTTTGCTGATGCC
>JAADYG010000407.1:0-28636 GCA_023338115.1 Phytopythium boreale
ATTTACCTATGACACTATATTTTGTGCCAACAACTGGTAGTAAATCAGGCAGCCAATCGTTTGCGCTGGGGACGGAAATCACGCGATGGGATTGGTTGAAATTTTGTGTGTGCCAGAAATTGGTTTGTGCCAGAAACTGGTTTTTAAGTTACCCTCTACTGTACCTCGTGTGGTCCACATTATTTCGCAGTCAGGTGGCGGGTTGGTCGCACGTTGCAGTGGTGGTTGAAGCGCGTCCCTAGATCGCGCCAGAAACGCCGAACGAATGGTCACCGCACACCCAAAAAGCATGCCATGCAACTCGTACAGATAGACAGAAAACTCCCACATCACGTGCATTATCTCCGTGTATTCGCTCCTGGGGGGCGCTTAACATTGCCGTCGGCTTCCTCTCGCCCTCTTCAACGCGCCTGGCTGGAGGAACACGCCACGCAAATGGGTCGCCAATGCCATACACAAGCGGTTCAATAGGTCTGGACGCGGAAACCCGCCATCCCCTGATAAAGAGTTCGTCACTCCTTCCTACAGGCGCGAGGACGTGACCATTCGGTGGTAGCGCTCGGGCGTGAGCGGCTCGTACGACTCGGCGGCCTTGTCGAGGCCCCACATGCGGTCGCGCACCTCGGCGGGGTCGGCGCCCTGCTTGCGCAGCTTGGCCTTCTCGTGCTTCATGGTGCCCGTGACCGACATCTCGCGCAGCTGGCGCAGGAACAGCGGCACGGCGTACGATGGCAGCTGCTTCTGCACGAACCGCGCGAACGCGCGCATGTCGAACGCGTCCACGTCGTCGAACACCACGGCGGCCATGCACGCGCGGCCCTCCGCGCCGGGCACGGCCACGCCGTAGACGCACACGTCGCTTAGCCCGGGGAACTTGGCGATGGCCTCGGCCACCTCGTTCGTCGACACGTTCTCGCCCTTCCAGCGGAACGTGTCGCCCACGCGGTCCACAAAGTGCCAGCACGCGTTCTCGTCGATCTTGAGCAGGTCGCCCGTGCGGAAGTACACGTCGCCCTTCCGGAACACGTCCGTGAGCACCTTCTTCCTGCTCTCGCCCTCGTTCTTGTAGTACCCCTGGAACGACCGCGCCGTGTCCTTGGGGTTGATCCGGTAGATGAGCTCGCCCGGCTCGTCCACGCCTACGTCCCGCAGAAACCCGCGCGCGTCCCGCACGAGCTCGTCGCGCTCCACGTCGTACTTGACGATGCGCGTGCCCGTGACGCGGTTCACGATGAACCCGCGCTTGCCCAGGTGACCCTGGTCCGCCTTGGTCGTGCACGGGTTGACCATGCCCAGGATGCCCTCGGTTGACCCGTAGAACTCGTACACGGCCGGGATCCCGAAGCGCTCCTGGAAGGGCGCCCACACGTCCGGGCGCAGGCCGTTGCCGAAGGCCGCGCGCACGTGGTTCTGCTTGTCGTTGGCGCACGGCGGCGCGTTCAGCAGGTACCGGCACATCTCGCCAATGTACTGGACGACCGTGCAGTCGAACGCGCGCACCTCGTCCCAGAACTTGGAGGTCGAGAAGCGGCGCGAGATGCACAGCGTGGCCCCCGAGAAGATCATCATGCCGACCGCCAGGTTGCCACCTGACGTGTGGTACAGCGGCAGCGCGCAGTACACGCGGTCGTACTTGGACAGCCGCATGGCGTGCCGGAACGCCAGCGCGCGCAGCATGATGCTGAAGTGGTTCACGCGCGCGGCCTTGGGCAGGCCCGTCGTGCCGCTCGTGTAGATGAGCAGCGCCATGTCGGCGCTCGTCAGCTCGCGGCGGATGCTCGCCGGCGGCGGTTCGATGCTAAGTTCCTCCAGCTCCGCGTCCAGCGACTGCGCGAACGCGGCCACTTCGACGGGAAGTGACGACGGCGTGGTCGTCGTCACGCCGTTGCCATAGACGTGGAACGCCATGCCCGGCAGCTGGTCGACGACCTCCGCGAGCTTCGGCGCGAGCTCCTCGCCCACGATCAGGTGCGCCGAGCCCGCGAGCTTGACACAGTGCACCAGCCCGTCCGCCTGCAGGTGCGTGTTGAGCAGCGCCGTGACCACGCCGACCTTGGACAGCCCGAGCCAGACGGTCACGAATTCGGGCCGGTTCTCCATGAGCAGCGCGACCGTGTCACCGCGCCGGAGCCCCGCGGCGAGCGCCCAGTGCGCCACGCGGTTGGCGGCCGCGTCCGCCTGCGCGAACGTCAGCGTGCGGTTCTCGAACTGCATGCACGGCTTCTGCGGCCAGGCGCGCACGGCGTCCTCGAACAGGTCCGGCACCAGCTTGCCGGCGCGCACGTAGCGCTTGGACTGCAGCAGCGCCACCGCCAGGTTGCCGTAGCGGCGCAGGTCCGAGGTCAGCAGCAGCGTGCGGTCGGCCACGAGCCCCGCGGCCGCGGCGCCCGCGAGCGTCAGCAGCTTCTTGGGCGTGCGCGCCCACAGCTCGGCGGGCGACGTGGGCACGTCCGCGAGCGACGCCTGGAGACGCGGGAGCAGCTCGTTCATCGCGGGAAGCGGCAGCAGGAAACAGGCGAAGACGGCCGCGAGAAGCGCAACAAGAGCGAGCACGAGCGGCGGAGATGCGTGCAGACGCTGGAAGGGGTCGTGGACTGACCGGAAGAGCGCGGGAACCGGAATGGACGACGCCACAGGAGATGACATGGCCGCCGACGAGCCAATTACGCGGTTTAGATACTCCGGAAAGGACGGAAGGAAGGTTGGGGGGAGGAGCGGGGAAAAGAACAGTGGGACGTGCGTGGTGCGGCGCAGGCAAACAAAATGATACAAACTGCGAAGCGGAAACGTGGGGTTTCGTAGTATTATGGATATTTTGGTATAGTGCCAAACGGGCGTAGGTGCTTCAGTATGGAAGAGGAGTCCCCAAATAGTAGACCTTGCTCCTGCAAAATGGCGATTTTGGAAGGCGGCGGCGAAAACTGCAAGTGGTGATTATGATGCGCGTGCCGTCGGTTGCGCTGCCGGTTCAACTGAGACAAGAGGATGCTACAGTGGATCTGTATAGTGTACCGTATTTAATCGGTATTTATGGCTTCACCGGTTTTATACCGGTGTACAGGTTTGTACCGGTTTTGGAGGTGGTTTGGCCTCCAACGGCGGACGTCACTGGAGGGGGATGAGCCGGTCCGACTGACGCGCCTGATCCGGGAATCCAATGCCAAGATGATGGACTGAGTGGTGCCATGCACTTCTCTCCTTCCTTGGGGACTCCCCGGGAGGGAAGGGCGGCCCTGGATGATGAGCTCCTTCCCTTCTTTCTCCCTTTCATTCCTCCCCGCGGTGGCCCCCGCCCTCTCCTGCGCTCATTCAAGCTGCATGCGTTCGGTTATCTCACAGTCGGTACTGTACGCTGTACGCATCGATTGTATGGGATGTGTTGGGTTCATGTGGGAGTAGAGTTGAGACCGAAGAGCTCAAACCCCCACTCGTGCACCACGATCGGAGACCTGCTGAGTGCTCCAAGGGGGTCGTGGCACCCTGCTGTCACTATTATTATCCTTCCACTACAGCGTGGGCTGCACTATAGCGTCGGTTGCATCGCTGACATGTGAACGACCCCCGCATGTGCACGAAGCTCGTTCTACAGTACAGCACGCGAGATCAATCGAAAGGCCAAACACAACTCCGGCAAGGAAAAGAATCACGTCCGTTGAGGCCGTGTTTATATTGCTTTCCTAGTCAAAAAGGTGGGGTGATTGCTCGATCTCCAGCGCTGGCTGAGTGTTCCCCAGCGGTCGCGTGGCCATCGTGGTCTTCCTGTTTCTTCCTGTTTCCAATGTTTTCTCGCTCCACACAAGTGGCATCAACACATTCTCGTCCCGAGAGACGCTGCACTGACCTGTATACATAAGAAGCATCGCGAATCTGCTCCTTCCCTTCGTCCGAACGGCGACGCCCGACAGCTACAGACGCCGCGCCGTCGAAGCCAAACACACAGACGCGGCCAAACCGGTAGCTTAGGCCTCGTTGAGGAGCGTCGTCTTGACGATGCGGGACGTGACCACGTAGGGGTCCATGTTGGACGCCGGGCGGCGGTCCTCGAAGTAGCCCTTGCCCTCGGCCTCGGCCACGCGCGGGATACGGATCGACGCGCCGCGGTTGGCCACGCCGTACGAGAACTGGTCAATGCTGGCCGTCTCGTGGCGGCCCGTCAGGCGGCGCTCGTTGCCCGTGCCGTACGCAGCGATGTGCTCCTTGTGCTTGAGCTTCATCTTCTCAATGGCCTCAATGATCTTGGCCATGCCGCCCTCCTCGCGCATCGCCTTGGTCGAGTAGTTGGTGTGGCAGCCGGCGCCGTTCCAGTCGCCCGGGATCGGCTTGGGGTCCCACGACACGTTCACGCCGAAGTCCTCGCAAACGCGGAGCAGGATGTAGCGTGAGATCCACAGGTGGTCACCCGAGTCAATGCCCGTGCACGGGCCGACCTGGTACTCCCACTGGCCCGGCATGACCTCGGCGTTGATGCCAGAGATGTTGACACCGGCGAACAGGCACGCGCGGTAGTGCGCGTCGACGATCAGACGGCCAAACACCGAGTGCGCGCCGGCACCGCAGTAGTACGGGCCCTGGGGGCCGGGGAAACCGCCCTTGGGCCAGCCGTACGGGGTCACCTTGTCGGCCTCGAACAGCGTGTACTCCTGCTCAATGCCGAACCACGGCTCCTCGCCGGCGGCGGCCTTCATCACGCGCTCGGCGTCCGCACGCGTGTTGTTGGCGATCGGCGTGCCATCCGGCTTGACGCAGTCGCACAGCACCAGGATGTGCTTGCCGCGGCGGAAAGGGTCCTTGAAGATGGCCTGCGGGCGCAGCAGCACCTCCGAGTCCTCGCCGGGGGCCTGGCCCGTGCTCGAGCCGTCGAAGTTCCACACGGGCAGGTCCGCGATCGACTTGACCGGCTTGGTCACCGTCTTGGTCTTGCAGCGCAGGTCCTCGCCCGAGCCGCCGATCCAGACGTACTCGGCGAGCGTCGGGCCGTCCTCAATGTCGAGCGACATGTAGCTGTCGTACACGGCGCGGTCGAGCTTGCTCATGGTGATGGAAGCGGGAGGAGGAGGAGAAGAGGCTGGGGGGTCGGTCTTGCTGTTGGAAGACAAATCGCGCAATGAGGGAACGGAGCGGCGGCGCGGAAAGGAAAGGAAAGCGGGCGGCAGTGGCAGCGGCGGCGGCCCCGCCCTCCATCCTCGGAACCAGGCAAGAAGTTGAAAAGATCCCACAGTGGGTGGGGCGATTGACCTGCCTCACAGAGAGCGGGCGACATCTTGGATCGTTTTAAACATGTGTGTTGAATAGGGCAAATCATACAACGAGCAAGATGTTTGGGGTGCGTGATTTAAACAGATGGACCTGGTGAGAGGAGACTCGGAAACACGCTCGACGGTTGATGGCTAAGGTCAGATGACAGCGTACCGTGATACGCACAAATTCCGCCCGAAGGGAAAACCGTTTCGGACGCCGGAAGGATTGTCGAACGGCACTATTCAGTCGGCACTCTGGACCACCTAAAAGCATCGCAGCAAACTCACTCATGCGGCCATTATGCGTACCATGTGATAATGTAGGATCCAATGCAAGGACAACTCGCCACTAACAGTAGTCTTGTGCAATCTCGTTGACAAGCATGCGGCATAGCGTTGGTTGTCAGTGCCAACACTTTTGCACGTTTCAGTAAAAAAAAGTATCCGTGTCACGAGAATCGAATGGCCCACTCTTGTGCGCGCGCCTGTTTATGCCGCAACACGACCGAAAGTGACAAAAAGATGCGCCCGAATGCGAAAACAGCGCCACACATGAAACAGCGACACGAGTTAATCGCGTTGCACCGGGGCGGTTTGCTCAATGCGGGATCCGTTATGGACACGCTCCCCGACCTGATAAAACAGAGTGCGCATACCCCGCGCTTGGTGCCGCCAACGGGGCGGAACAGAGCGTCGGAGCGGGCGAAAGCGTGCCAATTTTTCCATGTCCGGTACCGGTACACGGTGCGGAACACCTGCTCCTCTCCACAACGGGGTGATGGCGGGGCGACTGCACCGACGCGCCCAAAGTGGGACACGTACCAGATGTTCTGAAGTCAATCTCCCGAAACCTGTTATACATTATACCTTGCCTATTTCAATAACTATAACTTGCCTCCTCCTCTTACTGGTTGCCATAAAGGTCACCCTTGCAGAATTGATGGATGATCTGTTGACGCGCGGCGCGTCAAACCAATCACAGTCGCCACCGGAATTGGAAGCGGGATGCGCGTCCTGTTTGGCCAATGCCCGCGGCAACACCACAAGGAAACTTCAACGCCTCCCGCCCAGAAATCAAACCCGGCGGCGAAGATGGGGCGGAGCCACACGCCGGTGCAAAGTGGGGGATGCATTCCCTACGCCTTTCTTCCACTCGCGCTCGCTGGCTGGCTGTGTTTGCAAGTTGCAACACGTCGGGGCTCGCCGTGCCGGTGCGAAGGCAGCGCCGAAGAAAGGCCAGGCCTCGCGCCGGTCTTGGATGGTGGGGGGGGAGGAGGGCGTGTCCCAAGACTGGGCTCTTCTCGCCCTCTCTGATCCTGACGCGGAAGTGTAGCGTTCCGGTTGCTTGGCAGCGACGGGCAGAGCGCCAGCGACCGACCAGCGAGGTATGAGCGCCCTGTGTTGGCACGCTGGATGTATCGGGTGGCGTTATGGAGGGCGTGGGGATCTGCCTGTTGTCGCGTATACTGGTGCTGCGGGTGCAGAATGTTGGTTGGCGCCCGACTGGACGCATGAGTCGTGCGTGCCGAGTCGTGCGTGCCGTCAATGGCGAGCGGCGGTAGTGGCGACCGTGAGCAGTTCAATGCTGGTGCTGTAGAGGTGGGTGTTCCCTGCGAGTGCCGGCGGAAATGTGCAATCACCATGCCATGAACAGACAATAAGACGGCCGCAGCCGATGTAGGAATGGCAAGCGGTAATGGAGACGAAGGGAGCAACTGCTGGCTGGATCGTGGCGTGCGCTGATTCGCGTGGACATGAGCTCTGTCGACCTCGGAGAGCATGAAGCCACCACTTAAGGTAATTAACTGGATGGCAAATGCGCATGCATGGTGCCGATTGAGTCATGTTGTCTATTTCGAAGTCTAGGTGTGATGTGATGCATGTTGGCTCGGAGGTCTACAGCCCGATGCGGACGCAACGCGACTAGTCGCTGCCCGTTCTCCGTCGCTTGCTGCTGCTGCTGCTCTTCTTCCCGCTCGCGCTCTCGTCGCGGCGGTGGTGGTGCCGGCGGCTGCGGTGGCTTTTGCTTGAGCGCTTCCGCTTGCCGCTGCTGTCGTCTCCAGAGTTCGAGCCCGAGTCCGAGTCGCTGTAGCCGCTGGACTCGGCGTCGGAGCTGTCGCTGCCACTCGCGTCGCTCTCGTCGTCGCTCGAGCGCCGGCGCTTCTTGTGCTTGCGGCTGCGCTTGTCGTCCTTGTCCCTGCGACTGCTGGACGACGACGACGCGTGCTTCTTCTTCTTCTTGTGCTTCTTGGCCTTCTTGCTCTTCTTCTTCCTCTGGTCGCCGCCGTCGCTGTCGCTGTCGGACGACGTGCCGTACGTGGCCGCGAGCGCCTGCGGGTTCAGCCCGCTGCCCGAGACGCCCGCGTCCGCCAGCTTGGAGCGCTTCTTGCCGTGCTTGCGCATGGACTTTTCGCGCGACGCGTCGAGCTGCTGCCGGAACGCGCCCGCGTGCCGGTCGCCGTCCTCCATGGCCGCCTCGGCTTGCAGCTTCTGCAGCTTGGACCCGACCAGCATGTCGTACATCTTCTTGAGCGTGTCCTGCGCGTTCGACGGCTGCGCGGCCGAGCGCCCGTGGTCCTGCCCGCGATGCCGCTTGCACGTTCCCGTGTAGCACTGCGGACACTGCGACATGGTTTTCTCCGAGTCGATGGGAGGCTGGATACGTAGGATATAAACGCCGCTGTGGGGTTCGCACGCGTACAGGCGATGCGTACGCGCACGTAGAGCTAGCTCTCTGGGGAAGCGCCTGCTGCAGCAGAGCCCAATACTCTGGGTGATAGATCCGCAGATAAGGAGGAAGATGACCCGTCGGATCGAGCTTCCCGCGCTTTTTTCGCTTCTTGTTTGCCGTGGCTGAATGGACGGCGGGGTTGCGGTCAAATGTCGCACGAATGTCGTCGAACGCACATGTCCGTTAATTGTTCTAAACAGTTTGAAACATGTTGTGTATAACACAATGTCCCAATAGTAGCCCCTAGTCCACTTCAACTTTGGGTCGCGAAACGACGCGGCACGCCGGTCGCCGTCGCAAAAAGGCATAGTGAAACCAAGTGTGACACTCTCCAAACGCGATCAGTCTCGTCTTGTATACGCGCGCGCTATTATAAGCGGCTTACCAGGCGCTTGATTTGTCGCTGGGTGCGCCTCCGGTTGGTTTCGCGGCCGCTATTTGCGCCTGCGAGGCGCCTGGACGGTCGCTCGACTCCGTTTCCTTCTCGCTCATTGCTCGTCCGCGCGTTTGGTCCGCAATTAACAGCGCGCAGCACCGCTCTTCTCGTCTCTAGTCGCTGGGGAAGATGTCGTGGCAGAGCCACTGGGGGACGGTCAAGGCGACCAACGCCAAGGCGTGCGCGCTCTACTACGAGGTCGCCAACGTGGGCAAGACGATCGAGAGCTCCAAGAAGCGCGTCGTCTGGCGGCTCAAGGTCGAGGAGGGCCGCGAGTTCGAGATCACGCTCACGCACTCGCTCGCGTCCGGCAAGAAGGTGCTGCGCGTCGACAGCATCGTCAAGTACACGTCGCAATCGGTGAGTCCGCCTGTAGTTATCGTATATGTCCATCAAAGATTGCTCACCGCATTGTGCTTTGTTGGGACTGGACAGCTTTTGTTCGGCGACTGGGACTACGTCTTCAACCTGCCAGGTGGCCACTGCGTCCACATCATCATCAAGCCCTCGGTTGAGCTCAACGACATGTATGGTACGTGCGAAACACCGCCAGTGCTCACATTGCCGTCACCACAACACTGTACGCAGACGCACTAAGACCAACCGCGTCCACGTATACAGACCTGATCATCGACGGCATGTCGTTCCGCCGGCTGCCGGATCGCCTCGACCCGTCCGCGCGTTCCAAGAATGGCGGTGCTACCTCAGCGACCAGCTCCAGCAGCAACTCGCGCAAGCCCAACACCAGCAACAGTAAGTACGCCTACAGTACCGGCAATTATGCCGGCAGCAATGGCGGTAGCGGCTCCCGCAATTCGTCCTTCGGGCCATGGGAGTGCCCGTGTTGCACGCTCGTGAACGAGAAGCCGCTCGCGCCCATTTGTGAGGCCTGCGGCGGGCCAAAGCCGGACCATATCTGTGAGTCCTGCGCATTCAGCGAGCACGTCAGTGCACATTCACCATACTCACCCTCTGATTACTTGCTTGATGTCGGCTTGAACACCAGCTCCCGAGGCGCGTATCCGAGACAAGACGGTGGCCGAAAGCCGCTCGCCGGCTCCGGCCGCCTTCACAGTGCGCCCAACGTCCAAGTCGACGGCTGCGACTCCGTCTTCGTCGTCTGGCGAGTTCTTCTCAAGCAATTTCAGCGCGACGACTGCCGCCGACGTCACCACGGGTTTTGACGCGTTCGCCGCGGCGCCCCGGAAGAAGTCGGACCATGATATCTCGTCGATGCTCGCCGGGCTGGACTTTACGCCAGCTGCGCCGCCTGTGGCTGAGCCTGTCCGAGTCGAGGCCACCTTCGGTGCCAGCGGCGGAGCATCAGCCCCACCAACGGAGGGCGACGCGAACAGTCGGGTACGTGAAACCTTGCTAGGCAAGTGCATCATGGCGAGTTGGTGTGACTTACATGGCGAATGCTTGTGCAGACGGCGAGCGGCGATCTGTGGGACTCCAACATCGTCGATCTGAACCTGCGGCCGGAGGACAAGAAGCCGCAACCGCGCTCTGCCAAGAGCTACCAGACGCTCGAGCAGGCGCGGCTGCAGGCACCGAAGGAGAAGGTGCCGGTGCTCCCGCCGCCTCCGCCGCAGGCGCCAGTCCCGATGGCTGCAATGCCCGTGGTTGCCCCTATGGGATACTACGCCACCCCCGCGCAAGTGCCCCAGGGTGGATACTACAACGGCGTGCAGCCCATGTACGCAACCACATCTGCACCGGGCTATGGTATGGGTGGCCAGCCGCAACAGTTCGGTGGGGCTAGATACGGCGCAGGAGCGCAAGCGCCTGGTGCGTACCAGTTCATGACAGCGGCGCCAAATGCTCCAGGCGTGGGCGTCCATAAGCCGCAGACAATGCTGTCGGCCGACCCGTTCGCGACGCTCTCTTGAGTTTGCGCTTGAAGATCTGCGTCCTTACCTCTGGACGCCAGCGAGCGGACTGCATGAAAAGCTGAGAGGTTGCCAGAACAGGGTTAACGCCGCATATAAAGCTCTTCCCACTTCCAACAACGAGATGCGTTTCACCACCTCGCATCTATTGTTTGTACCTTGTGCCTCTGCTGATGGCGCGCCCACCTGCCGCGTTATGTCGGGCCGCACAGGCACCGGAACGACGTCTTTTGGTACAGGCAGTTGCGGTTGACGGCGTGCTTGGGGTCGAGGTCGCTTCCGTCAACGTGCTTTCCCTTGTAGTAGCACTGGTCGCCGGAGCAGTAGCAGTGGAAGTTGTGGAAGTGGCAGTCATCGTCTGTCGAGCATCCGTCCAAATGGAATGTCAACGGGTCATTGTCGCGTCCTGGACCGCTGTTCACCGCGAACTCGAAGCGCGCCAGCACCGGGTAATGGTCTGACAGGTCGATCAGCTCCATCTTCATGTTGCTCTCTGCGGCTGTCCAGTCGACTGGGAACGCGCGCACCTGATTTACGACCGCTTGCAGCGTCGGCGGATGCAGTGGCTGCTGGTAGGGCGCTTTTTTAAAGAGACAAAGTGTGAGGTTACGTCATTACACAAAAGGTCTGCACTCGTGCATCGAGTGACTCCACGGGTCTTTCGTACCTCGCGCGTAGAGTACGTAGTCCAACCATTCAAGAGGACAGCACGGGCAGTAGCACATGTTGTCTGGGGAGATGAAGACGCTTTCGTCCAGCCACCCGTGGCGATGGTGTACGGCACATGTGAGGCGCGAAAGCAGGTTCGGATGATAGATCCCATCCTAACCAGTACACGAGTTTTGCCGAGAGCAACATCGTCAGCGATACTGGAATGATGCGTTCACACATCTGGTGGACGCTTGGCGCGAGCACTATACCTTCGGCACTCCCCAGCTTTGAACATACTGAGCTGAGCACTTGTTGCTGTTCGCGGCGCCATCGCGACCGACCAACAGGTTTGTGTGTGGGCTGTCCAGGCAGTAAGTTCACCGATGCAAGTGTCACAGGGTTAGCTGCAGATCTCATCAAAACCAAGTCCAAAACGCCAACGCGACCACGTACTCGCTGGTAAAAAGCTGCGATCCGACTTGAACCAGCGCGCTCGCGTTCAACAAGTCCACCAAATGCGCGACCTCGGCCGCGAACGAGTGGTTGTCGACGTTGAAGTCGCCGGCAAAGATCAGCGGCTCGTGGTGAGGGATCTCCATCGCGTCCACAAACTGCCGCATCTGTGCATTGTAAGCGCACATGAACATGTCGGGTCAGTTTTCGATGCTATAGCGCTCTCACTCCCTCGCCGGGGTGACGTCCGCGCGGCTTCCTACCTGCTGCGCCTGCCGAACGCGGTCGGCTCGGCCTTCTTCGGTCGACCATGCCTGTTTTACCCACATAGAAGCCACACAACACAACAGCAACATGCGGCCACCATCAGCTAATTGCGTGCTTCACCATCAAAACCGCCCCGGTACAGCGCACAGTCGACGGTAGCCCCTCATGGAGCTGTACAGTACCTGCATGTGTGTGGTGAACACGTTGAAGATCTTGGCCGTGCTGTCGACCGTCTTGAGGACGCGCGCGTACTTGACGCCCTTGGCGGCCAAACAGTCCGAGTAGTGGCACGCGTTGCGGTACACGTGCTGCGCCTCGCGGACGATGGGCCAGCGCGACACGATGATCACGCCGCCGTTGAGCACGCTCGTGAACGGGTCGGGGTCGTGCAGGATGCTGGTCGAGTGGTTGAACCCGTGCGCGCGGAACTGCGCGAGCATCTTCTCACGCTCGCTCTTGATGTCGGCCTCCGCGAACGTCACGACATCAATCGACGCCGAGATGTCCACGAGCGACTGCGGGATGCGCGCCAAGCGTTCCGCCTGGCCGTCCTTGGACACCTCGTACGGCCGCCCGAACACGTTGTACTGAAGCACCTCGAACGGCATCGACGGCGGCGAGGTCCCCGCCATCACCTCGGCGCTGATCAAAATACAGAGCGCGAGCGCGCACAGCAGCGGCGGCGCCGCCATCCCGGACGCCATGGAGGTTCGGGCGCGAATCGCGTCTTTTCTCGCTTACTCACCCCTTGTGCTCGTTTATCCCCGAGTAGAGTATCCAGCATCAATAATTGATTTCGAGTTTGATGCGGGGAATGCAGAGTCCGGTCTTCTATTTTCTCGCAGTTGAAGTACGGTACCGTGCCAACCGTCTAATGTGATGCGAAAAGGAAGAGTGATAGTCGCTTCAACCTGCTCGCGACGCACTTCTCGCGCTTGCTCCTCGTGCCGCGCGCGGTTGTCGGTCGATGCCATCCGCTTCTTCACCCTCTTCACCGCTCGGTACTTGATCACTGCGCTCTTTCGGCTGTGATCGTCGATATGAGCCAAACACCTCACGAGTCGATTCATATCACTCGCCACACGGCGTCAGCGGACATGAGATGAAACACACAGCCTTCGTTAGTGAGGGAGCGAGTCGAGTGAACAAGCCCTCTTAGAAACGCAATGCATTTATGAAACACGAAGAGGGAGCCTTGCTGTCTCCCCAACGATCTCATCGTTGCAACGATGCTGATGAGTGCCACAGCAGCCTTGGAAATACTCACATCGACAGATCTGGCAGTTCCACGCGCTCCAACAAACGGCGTCGCAGGGACCCTCTTCCTCATGCAGTCACAAACGAACGAATCAAACTCGCGCTACTCCTCCCCGCTCGATCCGGTCAGATACGACAAACATCTCGACCTCCAATCGTGGACGTCGCCTCCTTCGCCGTCCGTCCGCCAACACTGCGCGTCGATCACCTTGTCAAGACCGCGATGAAGCGCGTATCCTCGCAGGGCGCTCTCCGTGAACTCAAACAACGTGTCTTTCCACGCTGCAAGGGCCCGCGTGCTCTTCTCAGCCCGTTCAACAAGGGGCCGAAGGCACTCGATATTGGCGACGGCTGCACCTGTCGCTTTGCCAGACGTCAAATGCTCCAGTCGGTCCCACAGCAACTGGTAAACCCGACAGAGCACCTTCAGGTTGCTCGAGCCAGCGTCGTCGTGGACTAGGTGGATCCATTTCTTCATCTCAACGATCACTTCCGACAGCGACAGCACAAACGCCGGTAATTCACATTCTGGCTCGGTTGCTATCGCCTCTTCAGGCACATCACCTCGCGCGAGCGCCGCGAGCTCGTCCACCACAGTGCTGATCTTGATTCTCTTGGTCGGGTCGTACGTGCACATTCGCTCTATCAGTCTCCATTGCTCATCGGTGCACAACTGCGGACGCAGTGGCAACTCACGTCGCTGCGTCACGTAGTGCTTGACCATCGTGTTGTCAAAGGCTCCCCACGGCAGCGGAGGACCCTCACCTTCGCTCTTCTTCAGTTTGACAAACTCTGCCACTCGGAGAGCCTCCACGATGCACATCCCCAAGGCGTACACATCAGACGCCAACGACCGCTTCGAAGCGCCATGCTCGATGCACTCCGGCGCCACCCACTGCCACGCACCAGTCAACTGAGCATCTTCATCCTTGTCGGCAAGCGAGCTCAGACCAAAGTCGGTCACCTTGGCCTTCCCGTCGTTGCCAATCACAATATTGTTGCACTTGAGGTCCCCATGGACGATGCCGCGTGATTGCAAGTACTGGACGCCAAGCGCAGCTTCAAACAGCTTCGTCCACAGCTCGTCCGGATGCCGTCGCAGGTACTTGTCGAGCGACCCGTGCCTAGCGTATTCGCACGCGAAGAATGGCGTCCCGATGTGGCAGGCACCGAACAGGCGAACCACGTGCGGGTGGCTCAGACCGAACCAGACGTCCACTTCGCGCTCAAACGTGGCTCGAAGAGCCTTCCGCGCTTCGATGTCGTCGGCTGTTGTGCCGGCACGGATGCTTGCAGCAGATTGTGACATGCTCATTGACCAAGTAGACGCCTCGGACTCGTTATTCGCCCCGATTCTCTTCACCTGCTTCACGACCACCTCCGAGTCGAGCCACTTCGCGTGATACACGTCACCAAAGCCACCCTCCCCGAGACGCTTCATCTTGTCGATCACTAGCTCGTACCACGGTAGAAACCACACGGGCGTCGTCGTCACGGACTTCTGGGCGTCACCTTGGGAGATGACATCATCATACGTCTTCTTCATCACTGCGAGCTGACCTTCAGTATAGTCGGACGCGTGATTGTCGATCTCCGACTTCAAAAAGGAGACGAACGCAGAGCGATCCTCTTCGTCGTCCATAGTGCTCAGGACCACCATCGTCTGTGAAACCTCCGACACAAACAGCTCCAGTTGCTTCTTGCGCTGCGCGTCCCATCGTAGTTCTCGCTCCTGGTCGCTGGCTCGAGAATCGTCAAGCATCGCCCACAAAGCGTTCACGCGTCGTCGCAAGGCAGTCAAATTGGTGCCGACCGCTCGGGTCGAAGACAGCGCAGCGACCCGGTTCCGATATGACCCAGGTAGCACGGCATCGTCCAGATCCACGAGAAGCGAGTGATACTCTTCAAGCAGCTTACACGGCCGGCTCGCTTGCATGAGCTGCTCGTGGATCGCTTCGACCTCCTGGAACACAAGCTGATACAGCGGGTCCTCGTCATACTGCGATGCAAGTCCCCGAAGCTTGCTCCAAAGCTTCGTCAGTGCTCCGTCCTTGTACTCGTCGATGTTGATCTTGATGGGATCTGGTTCTGGTTGTGATGCGTGGTGTTCGTTGGCTTCCCTTGTAGCTAGTCCCTCGATAATCCGAACAACCGAAGTTGCTGTCACGCGTTGATCGGGACTTTGAGCGCACAAGCGGGATAGCAAGAAGCGGGTGTCTGCGTCAAGAGGTCCGGCTGCTTCCCAGGTTGAGGAATCAGATTCGGGGTCCCATTGCTCTTTCAAGTAAGCGATGTCTCCATCACTGTAATTCTCCCAAGGCGCTCGCCCCGACACCGCCTCCACAACGCACAGCCCGAACGAATAGATGTCGGCCGCGAATGAAGCTCCGCCTCCTTTACCTTCCAATTGCTCCGGAGCTTGCCAACGTACCGACCCAAAACTTCCACTCGTCGCCAACGATTGAACCCCGTCAGCTCTTGTCGGCACCGTCAGACCAAAATCGGACAGCTTCGCCACGCCGTCGCTGCCAACCAAGATGTTGCTGCTGCGCAAGTTCCCGTGCACAATCTTGCGCTCATGCAAATACGCGAGACCCAACGCTGCCTCGTACAGAAACTTCCACGGCGTGCATCTCTCTCCTTTGCGCCTCCAACCATTGAGGTACTCGACCAGCGACCCATTGCTGGCATACTCGAGCACAAAGAACGAATGACCGACATCGCACGCTCCGTACAGCTTGATCACGTTTGGATGCCGCAATTGATGCCACACCGTGACTTCGTCTGCAAACGTCGAGGCAGAGGCATCCGGTACGAATAGTTTGACGACGACGTCGGCGTCCAACCACTTGGCGCGATAATCTCCGCCGATAGTCCCCGCGGCGACAAATGCGGCCAACTCGATATCGAAAGGAGAGATGTCCCAGCTGCTCGATGTTGATACCGATATCGACGACACCAACGACGAGTCTGCGTTCACCCCTTCACTCGAGCCACCAACGGTTGGCGCGCGCTGAAGATGTTGCAACAGGAAACCTCGTACTGCGACGTGTCCGTGCTTGGTAGCTAGCAATGTTGCTGTTTGCCCATCAGCGGTCTTGAAGTTCGCGTCAACGCCTCTGTCCACGAGATACTGCACGGCGTCCAGCTCGCCACTCGACGCTGCATGCATGAGCAAGGACCATCCACCGTTGCTCACGACGTTCACGTCGGCGCCTCGGTTCACGAGATAGTGCATGACGTCCAGATTGCCACTCTGCGCCGCACGCATGAGCGACGTCATCCCATCGTTATCTACGGCGTTCAGGTCGGCGCCTCTGTCCGCGAGATACTGCACGATGTTCAGATTGTCACTCAATGCTGCATGCATGAGCGACGTCATCCCATCGTTATCTACGGCGTTCACGTCGGCGCCTGCATCCACGAGATACTGCACGACGTCCAGATTGCCGCTCGACGCCACACGCATGAGTGACGTCTCCCCGTTGTTGTCAACGGCGTTCACATTGGCGCCTCTGTCAACGAGATACTGCACGACGTCCAGCTCGCCACTGGACGCCGCAGCCATAAGGGACGTCCGTCCATCGTTGTTAACGGCGTTCACGTCGGCGCCTCTGTCCACGAGATACTGCGCGACATCCAGGTTTCCACTCGACGCCGCAGTCATAAGCGAATTCTCCCCATTCTTATCGACGCCATTCACATTGGCGCTTCTCTCCACGAGATACTGCACGACGTCCAGCTTGCCACTCGACACCGCGCGCACGAGCGCCGTCTTCCCATTGTTGTCCACGGCGTTAATGACGGCGCCTCTATCCACGAGATACTGCACGATGTCCAGGTTGCCACTCGATGCCGCAGCCAAAAACGACGTATCCCCGTTGTTGTCAACAGCATTGACGTCGGCGCCTCCGTCCACGAGATATTGCACGACGTGCAGGTTGCCACTCGACACCGCAGCCAAAAGCGACGTCCATCCATCTTTGTCCATGGCACTCACGTCGGCGCCACTGACCACTAGATACTGCACGACGTCCAGGTTGCCGATCGACGCCGCAGCCATAAGCGGCGTCCGTCCAAAATCGTCTACGGCATTGACCTCGGCGCCATTGTCCACGAGATACTGCACGACGTCCAGCTTGCCACTCCACACCGCACGCATGAGCGACGTCTCCCCATTGTTGGCGGCGGCATTAACGTTGGCCCCTCTGTCCGTGAGATACTGCACGACGTCCGGCTTGTCACTCGACACAGCAGCCAAAAGCGGCGTCTCCCCATTCTTGTCAACGGCGTTCACATTGGCGCCTCTGTCAACGAGATACTGCGCGACGTCCAGCTTGCCATTCCACACCGCGCGCACGAGCGACATCCATCCAGTATTGTCTGCGGCATTCACATTGGCACCTCCGTCCACGAGATACTGGACGACGTCCAGGTTGTCACTCGATACCGCGCGCATGAGTGACGTCTCCCCATTGTAGTCAACGGCGTCCACGTCGGCGCCTGCATCCACGAGATACTGCACGACATCCAGATTGCCACTCGTCGCCACACGCATGAGTGACGTCTCCCCGTTGCTGTCAACGTCGTTCACATTGGCGCCGCTGTCAACAAGATACTGCACGACGTCCAGCTTGCCACTCCACACCGCAGCCAAAAGCGACGTCTCCCCATTGTTGGTGACGGCATTGACATCGGCGCCTCTGTCCGCAAGATACTGTACGACGTCCAAGTGACCGCTCGATGCCGCACCCATGAGAGCAGTTCGACGGTCCCAGCCGCCCCGCGCGTCCACATTCGCTCCACTGGCCTCCACCATCGCCCTCACGCGCTCCAAGTCACCCGCGCTCGCCGCCTCCACTAGCAAATCACCCGCGCCATCGTCCCCACTTCTCCCGTCCGCCATCTCTGTGGGAATGCCTATCGATCCCTCACCTCACGTCTAGTAGTGTAGACTACACTACGGGGTGACGGGTTCGTGAGACGATGGGTTCACGAAAACGGGTCGGTCGCTCACTCCTTGTTCCAATCATACAGTACTGTATTTCTCTTTCTATCCGTATGTGTTGGGTAGAAACGGGTCACGGGTACGCTAACGGGTGGGTCTTCGTCCGACCGTCTGACCCACGAGAGACGGGTTCTCTCGGCGACCATTTTGACTTGCTTTCAGTATTGACGCGGTCTAGCCATTGATGGCACTCTTGATAGTCGTCCAGAAGCAGCCACCGGTACCGGTACTGTACCGGGCCTTACGGAGACCTCGACGGAGACGTCGAGGGACACGGGCGTAGCTGCGCCCGTCGTTTGCTGGGCTTGGCGACGGGCGGCAGCGCGCAAGAAGCCGTCGTATCCTACGTCAGCGGCGTCTTGGGTTGGCTTGGGTAAGCGGCCGGTCGCTCGCAGTCTCTCGGCGTAGCAACCCCATCGAGGATTCCGCCATCGACCGCAGCAGACACACATATCACGCTTGCTTCTCGTGCCGCGCGCGCTTGTTGGCCGATGTCGCCCGCTTCTTCGCCCTCCTCACCGCTCTGTCTGTGATCTTCGACATGAGCCAAGCACTCGCGAATCGACCCAAAGCGCTCGCCACACGTCGTAAGTGAGCACACAAGCTCATCCTGGTCATGCTCGTTGAACTCGTCGGCGTCGGCGTCGGCGTCGTTGTCGTCGTCGTTGCCGTAGTTTTCCCTGCGGCCAACACCTGCATCGCTGTCCCCTCCGCCGGCCTCACCCCTGGTGAGCAGGAGCCCACATCATAAACCTTCTCCAGCTCTTCCTTAAACAGCTTGAAGCCCGGGAGGACATCGCCGTTGTCCAGGTCTCAGCTCGTCCAGCGTGACGCCGGGGTAATTCTTAACACGATACAGGCCATCCGTCGTCTCCAGGCCGCGCACTAACCGCTCGAGCTCGCCGTGAGCTCCTGTAGCGAGGGGAGTCACGGGGGCGGTCATGCTTTTCCTTTGGAGAATCATCGATCGATCTACTTGGTGGGACAGGACTATCTCGAGCAAAGGGCGGAGAGAAGATGAATGCAGACGAATGATGGATGGTTGACCCGGCCCATCAATCGCCCGGGTCGCTTTCTCGATACGGTCCTGGCTTCACCGTTGAAAAGGGAGCGGCAAGGGCAGTCAGTCCTCAGGTTTTCGCATGATGTGGTACATTTAAACATGCAGGCGGGGCGCTGTCTACTTCTTGGTGCTGTTCCGCCGCTTGAGGATGTCGAGCGCCTCGTAGAAGCCCGAGACGTCGTCTTCCACCGAGCTGCCGGCAGATATGGTGCTGTTGCGTTATTGTGATCGCAATGGGGGCGGTTCATACCAGTCATGGCGAGTAAATCGTACAGGTTAGTGCGGGGTTTTGAGCAAGTGCGACAGAAGAAGTGTACCTGACGATGCTGAAGCGGGGCGTGGACGACATGGTCGCGACCGAGCTGCTAGTGCTACTGGTGCTGCTGCGGACGCTGCGCGCCTTTCGAGCGTCGTCGGAGGTCGACTGGGCCAGCAACGAGGACGATGACCCGTCGGATCTCAGCGTTGACGCTGTTCTAGCACTTGGAGGACGCCCAGGTGACCCTGATTTCGAAGGCAACGCCGCCGGATCCCGCGGACTCACCACGCTTTTACTGCTTGCGTCTGCCACGGCTGCTGGTCCACGACTACTCGGTCGACCGCTGCCGTTCCTATCCGGAGTTGATACTGCCGTGGATGTAGGCGTGGACGCCGATGGTGACTCCTTGGGCTGAGCGACCAGTGCCTCTGTCAGCAGCGCGCCCTTGCCTTGCCGCTGGTACCACAGATCAAACTCCTTCTGAAGCTTCAGGCGACCCATCTCGAGCATCTTTTGGATGTGCTGGATCTCCTTCTTGAGCTCGCTTAGCTCGGCAAAACCCTTCTTGTACACTGCCTTATAGTGGTCGATCTGCTCCTTCAGACGCAACTCGGCTTCCTGCGCTTCCGGGTTGCTCTCGCCTCCACCAGCGCTTGACGTGTCGAGTAGCCCCTCGTCGGCGATCGCTTGCTGCTTCCGCAGCTTGTCCATCTGCTGCGTGAGCGCCTTGATCTGGTTTCGCGCGTCGTTGACTGAGTTCGCGAGCTCCTTGGCGGCGTCGTACTTTTGCTTGAGCGCGATCTTGTTGTCGCGGATGACGTCGTTCTTGGGGTAATGTGCCTTGAACGCCTCGAACGCCTTGGTCGGGTCGTCTAGAATCGCCGGGTCGACCTGGAACGTCTCCGAGAAGCTCGCGGGAGGTGGTGGCGGCGCTGTCGACCCTTTACGCCGCGCAAGTTGGTCGGCGGATTGACTTCCTGGCGCGGGTGAAGGCAGCACGGCAGCTCCTTGACGGTTGGCAAGCGACTCGGGGAGCTCGTCTTTGGCGTTCCGGATCATGTTGACCATGATGGCGATCTCGTTGTCTCGCTGCTGCACAAGCTGTTCCAGCTCGGCGATCCGCTGCTCCAGTTCCTGATTGCCGCCTCCGATGACTCGCGCAGGGGCACCAGCAACGGTAGTCGTGCTTGCGTCACCACCTCCGCCGCCGCCGCCGCCGCCGCCGCTAGCCGCAAGACTCTTGAGGATTGCGAAGCACTCGCGCATCTTGGTGTACGTGAACTCGCCCATGTTGAGGTGTGCGCCCGGGTCGGGGTCGTTCACATAGTCGACGCACCGTGGGCGGAGCTTGTCACGCTCGTAGTCCTTGAGCTCGTCGCCTTCTTTCGCCTCGCCACGGGCAATCGCGAGCTCCTCCTGCAGCGACGCGACCTGCGCCTTGAGCTGCCGGATGATCACCACCGGGTCCACCTCCTCGTTCAACCGCGCGTCGTTGCGTACGCGCGCCACACGCTGCGCGAACCGGCACGTCGACACGGATTCCTGTATCATTGAGCAGACGCATAGCATAACACAGCGTCAGCTCTATGCCATGGCCCCCAGACACGAACAACGTGGACACCTGTAACCTACGTCGGTCTGATCCTTCTCGGGACTGACGGTCGCGACCATGACGGTCTTGCAGTTGCCGCCGAGCGAGTCGCGCAGCACGGACGTGAGCATCGAGTTGCGGTACGGGATGTGCGCGCGACCCTTGGTGGAGCGCTCGTGGAGCGCGACGATGACCATCTCGAGGTAGCGCAGGCTCGTGTTGATGTACGAAGCCTCCCTCAGCACCTGGCCCTTGGCTCCCGTCTTGTGCGCGCGCTCGGACCCGGCAAGATCGATCAGGTGCAGCTTGGACCTCAGCACGACTTCGCTGCCGGCTTCACGGCGAGACTCGAGCGCGAGCGTGAACACGCAGTGCGATCGCGAGGACGTCAAGTTCATGGCCGTCTCGCTCACTGCGCGGTTCGTGTCGCCGAGGAAGAGCAGGTTGAGCGCATCTTCTTCCGAGTTGACGGCGTGCATTGACAGATTGCGCAGGTGGCAGTTGCCGTCCTCGTCCTCGAGCATGGCGACGCGTGGCAGGTCTTCGAGCGACTTGGTCTGCTCGTGATTCGGGTCGAGCAGGTCGTACCCCTGGTTGTTGTAGATCTCGAGGTACGACACGTGCACGCGCAGCTCGCGGGCGGGTGCGCGCTTCATCTCGTCGAAGATCATGGAGATCGCGCGTGGGATGAGCCCTCGGTCTTCGTACCGCTCGGCGCCGCCCGTGATCGTGAACGTCTTGCCGGAGCCCGTCTGGCCGTATGCGAGCACGGTCGAGTTGAAGCCGTTGAGCGCGTTGAGGACGCACGGTCGGCCCACGCGGTCGAAGACCTCGTCCTGCTTGGCCACCATGCCCAGCACGGCGTCGAACCGGAACTTGTAGCTCATGCGCGAGTTGTTGATGAGTCCCTGAGCCACGTCACGCGGGATGTCGTAGTTCATCAAGGATGCGTCCTCGTCCCACGTGAAGAACCCCGAGGGCTTCTTGGACGGCTTGACGCGCAGGTAGATCCGCACGTTCGAGTCCTCCTCGCCCGTACCCGCAGTTGAAGAGCCCGCGTCTGCAACGGAGGAGCTGTCATCGTCGTCGTCATCTGCGACGGGCTGATCGTCCACCGTCTCGTCGTCTAGCTGTTGCTTGGACTCCTGGTTGTCGCCGCCGCCGCGGGCGCGGCCCGCGGGCGTGGCAGCGCGGATCATGTTCGCTCATTGGCGAGTCTGTGGATCTATATCGAGTGCCCGACAGGTGCAAACCCTGGCGGAGGTGACGCTTCAACCAGTGTTCGGAGCACGTCGGCGTCCTTTCGTGTCGAGTTGCGCTTGACCGGAACAGGCGCCGACTCGACTCTGCATGACATGGTGGCGCAGTGAAGCCATCATCACGATGAAAGGCGCGGCGAGCAACCAACACCTGTGCTCTACATTGAGTGGGCTACGCGTTGTCGGATCCAACAGGCTACGACTCACTGGCATGGATTGCGCATGACTAGCATGGCTTGAAGACGGAGCAGCACGAGACCCGAGTGGGGCTTGCTATGCACTCGGCAAGTACAGGCGCTGAGCGAGGATATGATCCCGGATACGCTGCGGGATATCGCACTTCTCGCGAGCGAACGTGACTTGGCGGAGCGAAGGCGTTGATGGGCCTTGGCCTTCCCACACAAGCGTCTCGATCTCCATCACAAGACGGACAGAACCTGTGTCATGCGACCGGCAGCAAGAGACGCGTCAGCTCCTCACGTTACTGCTGACTTGCCTGCCGCTAGCTATTGGGAAACACGTACTGGTGACGAAGGCCGCGCCCCACGTAGCGCACTCGGACAGCCTCGGCGGCTCGAACGTGACCGGAATCCCGAGATCACTGCACGCGACCAGCACAAGCTCGCGCGTGCTGCCCAGCAGAACGTCCGACTGCGCCGTCACGACAGAACCGCCTCGCACTAGGAGGACCAGGAACACACGATCAACAAACAGGCAACAAAGGTCAGTGAAGCCCCTCGTGACGACGAATGGCTCTGAGCAGTATCAACAGACACACTGTCAACAGCAGTATGAAGAGCATGTTACCGACGAAGAAGTTGGACACGGAGCCCTCGAGGAGCAAGCGGTCGTGCTCGCCGGCGTCGCCTGCGACTGGCGAGCTCAGAATCACTTCCTGGAACGTGGTGCCCAGCGCTGCCTCGACCTCGCGCGCGCGCTGCTCGATTGGCACGCGATCCGTGACCCACTGCGAGTGCTTGCAAGTGGCGTTTTGCCGCCTGTCCCCGTACACGAACGCGATCGCTCCCTGCAGCTTGGGCTGGAGCAGCACAGTCGACACAACAGTAGTCATCCAGGGTGAGGAGAGTCCTCGCTCTAGATATGCCTACCATCCGTCGTAATGGTGGACATAGAGCTGCGAGGCGACTGCTGTTACCTGTGGCATTGGGCACATGTGAACTGTGACCATATCCTGCGCCCGCGCGTCTGCATCCCCGGGCTGCTTCCACCAGAGCACCGTCACCATCAAGTCGCCTTGGGCGGACCCGTCGCTCCGAGCGAGCATCGCCACGCGCTGCACCATGTCGGTTGTCTGCTTCTGCGTCGATTCGGCCCGCGCGCTGCCCTCCGAGTCGCCGGCCAGCGTCCTTAGTCCCAACGCGAGCCGCTTGAGGTGGAACGACCAGACCACAAGCGCATCTTTGGGCTGCGCCGACGTCCCCGCCACAAGTCGCGCGCACGTGTAAACGCCCGCAGGCCGCGCCAACAGCAGCGCCTTGGATCCCGCGATCTCCGGGCACGCGCGTGCGCAGTAGTTGGGCGCAGACGCGTCGCCATCCGCCGCCGCCGCTTCCGCGATCCACGCCATGATCGCCATCACCTCGGTCAATTGGGTATGTGGTACCCTTTGACCTGTCTGAATCATTGAAATGCTCTTATATCATATTTGAGACCACTAACGGTACAGAACGTGACAATGAACTAGGTTTTTTACACCTGTGAGGTTTTTTAACGGGCGATTGTGACGGCCCCGCCCCTTGCTTTGTGGTCGAGGAGGGCGAGACAACCGGAAAGAGAAGGCAGACGGAGGCGAAAATGCTGCGTCGCGGATCGCAGGTGCTCGGCAAGGCGGCGGCCAAGGCGGCGGCGGCCCCGGCGGCGCGCGGGCTCTTCCGCCAGCAGCGCGCGAGCTTCTCGTCCATCTACGACAACATGACGCCCTACGAGGTGCGTTACGAGGCGCAGGCTTCGTCGTTACTATAATGTGCGTCGGGCTGATGGGAGTGTGTATGACAGGACACGGTGCGCCACCGCAGCGATGCGGAGCTGCGCATCGCCAAGGTGCCGGTGGTGGAGGTGGAGGGCAACGTGGCCGTGTGCGACGGCGGCGGCGGCGCGCTGGGCCACCCGCTCGAGTACATCCAGCTCGACACGGTCAAGCACCACTCGGCGCAGACGTGCAAGTACTGCGGCGTGCGATACAAGATGAAGGCCGGTTTCCACGGCGGCCACTAAGCTGCCCCTAGCTACCACCGCGTCGCGACAGCGCCGGACCGACCTGGGTTACTATAGGGAAGAGCAGGGGGAACGATGCTGCGCCGTGGCGGGAACTCGAACAACATGAAGACGAAGAGCACGCAAACACGGAAAATGGAGTATTTTGTACGCTTTGCCTCGCTTGCTGCGCACAGAATGAAGGCGCAGATGCGAGTTCTAGGCGCTCATATGACGTGGATATAGCGTCAAGAAGCATGGAGATCCACCTCCATGCCTCCGTTTTACAGCATCACATTTTGCCCTATGTTGCTTCATTTTGGTGGTCTTTCAGCTCGCCATCTTCCCCAATTGGACCGTACTTTGTCGTTCAGAGCGAACCTATGATACCGTACTTTATGATGCGAACGTAACAGATGCTTTCAACGAACCTAATCCTGCCGCAATGCGGACTTATTCACAATGCGATGCGTACTTTGCGCGTCGCGTGCTCGAAGCGTTGCATTTTTTTGATTGACTGGCGACGGGAAATGGTCGCGGGCGACGAGCGGAAGCGCAAGCGCGCGGAGGAGCCGGCGGCGGCCGAGCAGCCGGAGGCCAAGCGCGCGGCCAATGGACAGGATCTTGCTGCCATCGAGCGCGAGCTGGCGAGTATCAACGACCTGCTGCAGACCGAGGAGACGTCCCAGAAGCGTAAGCGTCTGCGTGCCTGTCGCCGTGCCTTGTAACGCTACAGAAACAGCAGCTAACCGCGCGCTGACTACCAACGGACTATGAACAACCAGAGACGTGGCAGATCGGCAAGCGCGTGAAGCGCATCCTGGACGCGCAACCGGAGCTGCCGGTGCCCAAGCAGCTCGATGCGTTCTTCCTCTGGGGCACGGCGCTCGCGCGCTTGGCGTCGCTGAACGAGGACCCGACGCTCGCCGAGGCTGCGACCGACAAGTTCCAGCAGATGCACGACCTCTCGGGCGGCGACGAGGCCGCGTTCGGGCCCGTGGGCTTCACGCTGTGGGCTTCGTCGCTGCTCATCGTCGCCACCGAGACGAGCGACCGCGAGGTGCTCGACCGCGCGCTTGCCAAGTTCGAGGTTCGCAACGCGTTTATTGGGGGCTTGCGATGCCGGGAATCCTTGGACTGATAGCGTGGGAATGGCGTGCGTGTTATGTAACAGCAAGCGGTAGAGGTGGACGGCGGCACGACGTTCGAGTCGCGGTTTCAGCTCGCCAAGGCGCTCAAGGAGGGCGGCGACATGCTCCGCGCGCTCGAAGATGGCAGCGGGCAAGAGGTCGCCAACGAGTACTACCAGCGAGTACGAATCTCTCATCACGAGTCATTAAGTAGCTTGCTGTGGTGATCTAACGCTTTGATACGTGGGGATAATGCGGCAGGCGCTCAAGGTGTGCGCAGTGCTAGAGGAAATCTACGAGCGGGAAGCCTCTGCGACCAAGAAGACGGAGAAGCTGGACGTCAAGGAAAAGAGCGCAGACGAAAACGATGACGATGATGATGAGGAGGATGTGGACGAGGACGACGACGTGGTGACGGTGGCGGACTTTGCCGAGGTCAAGCTGCTCGAGGCGATCCTGCACGGCAACCTCGAGTCGAGTGACTGGGCCAGCCGCTTTGACCGCACGCTCGCGCTCTTCTACAAGGCGCTCGGTGCGTTGGGTCGCATTGCTTTGGCCTCTGTCCCGGCTGCCTTGCTTATATATACTACGCGCCTTTGTGTCATATCAACAGAGCTGAGCCCGAACAACCCGGAGGCGCTCATGGAGCTGACCAACTACCTTGCCCGGCGCTGCCTGATGGCTGGGAAGCAATCACCCGACGCGCGGCCGTCGATCAAGTGGAAGCCGCTGTTCGATGACTTGGAAGCGCGGTTCCGCAGCGCGCTGCTGGACGTGGACTTCCCCATGGAGGAATGCCACGAGATCTGCGTGCGCTGCGACACGGTAGCGGACGAGGAGCCCGACATGGACGGCATTGACGTGAGCATCCCGCACCTGCTCAACTCGCTGGGGAAGGGCCTCGGCGCGTTCCTGCGCGCGTTCCCCGACGGCGAGTCGGCGACCTCCTCGTCGGCAAGCGACAAGAAGAAGGCCAAGCCGCGGGGCATTGCACAGAAGAAGAAGCTCCAGAAGCAGAAGCAGCAGCAGAACCCGCGGTTCGTGCATGCTGTCGAGGTGCTGCGCTCCGCGCACCACCTGCACGACAAGCTCGGCGCCTACCACTTGGCCTGCCTGTACGCCAGCCCGGCGTTCTTCGACGAGTCGGTGAGTATCGCTTGGTTCCTGTTGCTCATACATTGACCGCTTACCGAGGCTTATGATAATGCATCTACGTGTTCGCCAGAGTTCTCGCGAGTGGCTGGAGACGGCGTCGAGCTACGGCGCGCTGGAGGACGAGTTCGACCCCGAGGACTTTGGCGACGCCGTGCGCGCGCGTCCGTGGTTCCAGAAGTTCCTGCAGCCTGAGGAAATGCTCGACGAGAGCGACCTCGCCCAGTAAAGTGTCCATACTGTAGATCTAACGCCCCGGGGCGCGGGTCTCGAGCCGTTCCGGCCTGGAAATCGATCCCTGGTTGCTTCTTATCGCTCACGCTCTTCTTGTTTGATCTTGTTCGCCAGCTCGAAACAAGACCGCGAATGTGGGCAACCAAGACGAGAGCGGCGTCTTGTTTTGCTTCCCTGGGCTTATTCGTTTTGAATATTCGTATTGGCGCAGGTCGAGACGAGACGGCGCCGACACTTTCAAGATTTTGAAACGAAATGGAGCGAAGGCAGCAGGGAAAAGACCGACAGGAGCGCGCAAGAAGGTACGACGCGGCCGGGACAGTGCGGCTTCCCTCACCAGTGCGAGTCCTTTCTCCTTCTCCCTCGTCTTCTCCCCCTTCTTGTCGAACCAGTTCGGCTTTTTCCCGCTTGTGCAGTCCACCAACACGCGCCGATCAGCACCCCAAAACACCCACAAGACGAGCGCCGACATGTCCGCGTCAACTTCGTGTCGATCGACTCCTTCTCCGCTGGGGGCAGCATCTGTGGCTGGAGCTGCGGAGCACCCGCGTGCTCCCTCGCCGTCCGCGGACGACTACGCGTGGCTGCAGGACGTGCTCGACTCGTTCCCGCTGGACCCGCTGCCTGCGCTCGAGCTCCACGACCTGCACGCGCTCGGCGACGCCGACCTGCTCTTCCTATCGATGCTGGACGAGTACGAGCGCGAGTCGAACCCGTCGCTATGGGGCGCTGACGCCCCCGCTCTTGGCCGCGCGGCCACCCCAGCAGGCGCGCAGTCGCTGGGATCCCGCAGCTCCGGCCTCCGCTCCTCGCGGCGTCTACAGTTGAAGCGTTCGAGGAGCAGCCTGAGCAGCGCGAGCGAGCGAGAGGCCGAGTTCGCCGACGCTGCGGACGTGCTCACGCCGCTCCAGTCCGAGGACGCGGCCAGCTTCTCGTCCTGGGCGCCGACCACCGCCTACCGCCGCGACACGCCGCGCCTCCAGCTCCTGCTGCCGTCCGCCATGGCGAGCACCGGCTTGAGCGTCGCCAGCAACTCGACGGCGGCCTCGCGCTTCGGGTCGGCCACGTCCTCGCTCATCTCCGAGTGCTCGCGCCTCGAGATGCTGCGCCAGCTGCAGGCCGAGCGCCGCCCGCGCACGCGCCGCAGACTGTTCTAACCGCGCGCGCGTCGCTGTCATCTAGTCCCAGGAACGGAGAGAACCGCTCCATTGCGCCGTCGTCGTAAGTCAAGTATCCTCGTGATAATGTCGTTTAAACCCAGTGCTGTAGTTGCTCGTGATAACGCGCGTCTCGCGCTCGAAAATAATCAGAATGCTTGTCACACGTGACGCGTTGCGTGACGCTTCACACCAAAAGGCTGAGCGCGTAACGCTAGCAGCAACAACAAAAAATGCGCCCATGCGTCCGCCCCTCGCCCGCATTCACCACTGTTGCGGGTCCACTGCGCCTTTAGCCTATCACACTGATGCAGGTTCCTTCCAAATTCACAGGCGGCCTTACATGACTGACTACCGTCGTGACTCACAGCCATCAGGGCAGCCACCAGAACTACCACTTGCAACGAAGATATCTTTACCAGGCTTAACAAAACACAGCGCACAACTCGACGGTATTTCTATTTCTGAACGACCACCGTGACAACATCCACAAACTTATACGAACGCCCACGCGCTCGTCGATCTCTAACTCACTCACATCTCTCTTCAGTACTGCACCAGCAACGGCACTAGTGATCCACGCATACCCGGCTCGCCTCGACGAACAGGCTCGACGCACGTGCTCCATCCACTTAGACGTAGGTG
>JAADYG010000408.1:0-28579 GCA_023338115.1 Phytopythium boreale
ATACTTTTGACCACCCCCGATTTTGGACCCCTCTCTGGATCGACCACTTACTCAAATCAAGTGCGGAAAAAAAAATGCTGCCATCGTCTCAAATACGATTTGAGGAGTATTTGGGCCGATTTTGAGCGTTGTAGAGTTCCTATTGGCTGATTTTCGGGCCAAAATTGCGACCTCATTTACTTTTGGCCAGGACTGTAACAATTCTGGACGAATCCAGAAAACAGCCAAAATCACTCTCTGATTGGCTAAAATGAAGGAAGTTGAAGTGTTCGGTCTCGACGGCCACGTTTGCACACGAACGAGTCGCACCAACGTACGCCGCGTTCGCAAAGGTGTTCGAGGCGCTGAACCAAACACCCGTGCCATGCCAAACCGCACTTGTAAGCGAGCGAAGCGATCTCAATATCGGCAGCAAAGAGCATGCTAACCCCCAATTTGCAGCTACCTCATGGCGTAACCATATCAGCTCCACAAAGTGCTTTCTCAACTTCGCTCGCTGACAGAATACAGTACACGCCAATAGTTTCAATAAGCAGTTGCCGAGCACCACACAATCTCAACGTGAACAAATGGCAGCGGCAGGTGATATGCGTAGCGTAAATGCCGAGTTGTCGCTGGGAATGCACGGTTGCGGGAGGGCAGATTAGTTGGCCAATGCGCGATGTAGCCGGTGGTAGCGGTGCTCACTGAGGCGATGAGCAGTGCAGCGGGCTTGCTGACGATGCTGGGGATGGCGGCTGACATGCCGTAGCCGAGCATGCGGTCCGAGATGTGGCCGTGAGCATGAGAGTGCCGCCGCTGAGGATAGCCACGCGCGGCGCTGCCGTGCTGCTTGCCAGCGACAGCGCTGCATGTGGTCTGTTTACTGGTGGCTTTGTCCGCGTCGCCCGCCAAGGCTGCGGCGATTGCGTACGGTAGTGGAGCTTGCCGTCGTTCTAAACTCGCGTTCAGACGCAGACGCCCATCAGTGTCATACCGGTCGATAGCATCTAAGCGTCGAGTCGAACTCGAGCTTGAGGGTGAGCTTCTGTCCCTTGACGAACACGTAGAGTAGCTTTATAGAGCAGGGCAGCTGCAACTTACAGCCAGCAAGCGATAGTTGGTGCTCCATTTTGAGCCAATAACCACAGCGCTTTACTTCACATCCAACTGCTCATCTTGCGGATCCTGCACCAATGTGGACGGACACTCGTTCATATGCCGAGTTGACGCTGGTTCGTGCGGTCAAGGAGTGACGCTTCGCCACCGTTTGGATCTGTTGTTACACACGATAGAACATGCAACCTCAGCAAACCACTCGCCGTCATCACAGGTTGAACAGTCACATTCGCCAAGAATTAGGTGAGGTAGGAAAGTGAAGGAAGCAAACAACAATAGCGAAAGAAACAATCATTTCATCGACTCGAGAGCTCGAGCGAGAGCGACAAGCTACGCAGCAATAAAACCGCAACACTACGTGAAAAAAAGAGAAGTGAGAGCGTTGGTCGTCAGTTTCACGCCCCAATGGATGCCATAAAATATGAATACCGGTAGAACTGATCGGCCGCGAGACCTCTTCGTCCTATCTCCTCTTCAACGGCGATCCCTCCGACACACTACTTGCGGGGTGGCGTCGCGGGGCGCTGAGCGCCGAGGCCATTGTACGCGTAGCGCTGCTTTTTCTCGGCCGGCTTGAGGATCTGGAACGAGCACATGAGCGTCTCGTCCACCGACATCATGGCGCCGGCGTTGTCGAACTCGCCGCAGTAGTTGGGGGCAGAGAAAAGCGTCACGAGCTGGCGCTTGGCGAAGAACTCGTAGCCATCCTCGACGACCTGGTGCGCACGGCAGATGAGGTCGAGGTCGTGGCGCTTGAGGAACTGGCTGACGATGTCGGGACCGAACGTGAACGACACACCGCGGTCATTCTCGCCCCAGCCCATGATGTCCTTGTCCGGGTCCGACCAGAGCAGGTCGCACAGCAGACCAGTGTCCGGCACGTCCGTCGGGCGCACAAACCGCTTGATCTGCTCCATCTGGCTGAGCTCCGGCGACAGGCCGCCGTGCATGCAGAAGATCTTCTCGTCCACGATCGCGGCCACGGGCAGGCAGTTGAAGCAGTCCGTGAAGGTCTTCCACAGCTTAATGTTGTAGCGGCGCTTGCCTGTTTGTTTGGAAAAACGCAGAAGCGGGATCAATACGTCACAGAAGAGCGTCGGGGTAACCCACAAGCCAAGCATGACACGCGTACATTCGTCATAGAAGCCGTAGATACGGTTGATCGACGCGCACTCGTGGTTTCCGCGCAGGATGAAGAAGTTCTCCGGGTACTTGATCTTGTACGCGAGGAGAAGACAGATGGTCTCCAGGCTCTGCTTGCCGCGGTCGACGTAGTCGCTGAACACCAACAAACACAGCGAGCGACCGATTCACCCGTCAGCAACAAGGCGCGAGCTCACTATGACGGAGTTGATCAGCTTCGCACGCACCCGAGGAAGAGGTAGTTGGCGTCCGGCGGGAAGCCGCCGTACTCGAACAGCCGCAGCAGGTCGTAGTACTGGCCGTGGATGTCACCTGTGTACATACATCACCACCATCAAACCCCCGCGTGAGCCCCCCCATCCATTCTCTCCCCCATACAGAACAAACCAGCGACGAACGCACCGCAGATCTTGATGGGCGCCTCCAGCTCGACCAGGATGGGCTGCGCGAGGAACACCTCACGCGCGTGCAGACACAGCCCGCGGATCTCCGTCTCCGACAGGTTCACCTGCTTGCCGGGGCGCGCGCCGCGCACGCTCAGCAGCTTCTCGATGATGTTGTCGACGTCGATGGGCTCGAGCGCGGACGACGCCATGGTTCTTCCTCCTCTTCTTTCTGTCGGGCGGGGCAGGTGAGAGTCGCGCGCTCCTCGCAGCTCTTTCTCTTCTTTCTCTGCGAGGAAAAGACGGGAAAAGAGGCGGCGGAAAGCGCGCGCGCAGGTTGCTCGGTCCACCAACTGCGCACCCGCTTTATTCTTTTTTTCGCGTTTTTTGAGAAAAAGCGGCCGATTTTATGAAAAATACGAAAAAATGGAGTAAATTCGGGACGGGTCCCTCGTTCGAGCGCGCGTGTAACCGTCTCGGTCGGGGGAAAGGGGTGCGGAGAGGGAGGAACGAAGTTTGCCAGGGCGAAGGAATGTTTAACCTCGATTACCCAGATAAATTTACGAGGTGTAACCGGTCTTGTTATGCTGAAATAATTACATTTGAAACAGCAATAAACAGGTTGAATAAGATGAAAATGATTGGTAGCCTTAATCGTTACTCTATTTTAGTGCAAAGTTGCTATTTCGATACTCCGAATATTTATTTTGCTCGCTTACTTGCAGCAAATTGGAACCAAAGTATTATGACGAAAATTACAATGACCTCAACTTGGCTCTTCAAACGAATTTTACGGTACGCTCGTGGCTGTTGGAAAAGCGAGCCAACGCTGCACTATAGTTACAATTGGTAGAAGACCGGGAGCCAAGCAACAAGCACCGCCGACGCGACTCAAGAGGCCCGCCGGCCGCTTATCCCGTGCGCGACCACCGCCCAAGCCGCCTCTGGTCGAGAACCACAAGTCGCCGCCTGCCTTACCGACGGGATCACCAGCCAGGCTCCTCCACCCTGCGGCCTTGGCTATACGCACAGCGGTTTGAAGGCGTCCAGTCGTTTGCACGAAATCGAAAACGACGTAGTGATGGATGCGGCGGAACTGGCCCTCCGAAAGGAGGAGTATTATGGTGCGCTGTTCTCTAATCATGAAGCTGTCCCCTCTAGGCTCGGGCGACTCAGAACGACTGACATTGTGCTACTTGGACCTTACAGAGCTGCTCGCGGACAGTGAATCGCTGCGATCCATCCTGAACGAGCGGGGCGGCCTTGTGCTCGCCCGGGCCGGTAGCCACCCGCCATGGCCTGCTCGGGTATGAAGCTGTGCCTGCAACAGAGTAATGAAGCAGCCCACTGACTCTTAACGCGACCTCTTGGTGTCTTGTGCTGGTCCCGCCTCCGCCTCCAGTTCAGCGAACCCGGCGAGTTCGCCAAAATGGCCCGCTATCGGGTCAAGAAGGGACAAGTGTGTGTCTACTTCTTTGGTACTCGCAACTAGTAAGTTCTGTTCCGCTGATTGGGGTAGCAAGGTGGTCCAGTTGCGTCGTCATTAAATGCCGCGCTCTAACAATTGCCGTGATCGTTGTGCTGCAGTGGGTGGGTGCCAAAGTCGGCCATCCTTCCGTTTACGGAGAAGACCAGCTCGTTTAAGTCGTCCAAGCGCAACTCCCAGTTGATTCAAGAAGCGCTGGACGAGGCGAAGATGGTCTTGGACGTCACGGACGAAACTAGCACGCGCTTCTACGACCGAATGTACGTGCACCTAGCGGGTACAGAGTTGCGTGGGTGCTTAGATGTTTATGGAAGCTCATTCTCACGGTTGTGGATGTGTGCATCGGTTGGTTTGCCGCGACTGTCATGCCCTCAGCATGGAGCAGCGCGACGAAGCCGTCGACCTGCCGTGCGAGCTTTGCAACCGCGTGGACGATCACTACTCGCTGCTGATTCTGTGCGACGGCAAGGACTGCAAGCGTGAGTACCACATGAACTGCTTAAACCCGCCGCTCGTCACCGTTCCGCCGGGGGATTGGTTTTGCCCCAATTGCCAACAGGAGAAAGCTGCAGTCATTGAGGAGCGACCGACTGAGTCGCGTCCGGACGCGAGCAACCTGCACGGGAAGGACGGATCATCATCAGTGAAGCATCCGGGCTCAAAGAAAGTAAAGAAAGAGAAGACCAAGAACAAGAGTGGGAATCACAAGCGACGTCTTTCCTCCACCTCTCCCGACCCTGATAAGCGGGAAGGGACCCCAGGGGCATCGAAGAAGCCACGCGCGAACCGTTCATCGTCGAGAGAACCGTCACCGGTGCCGGGCGAGGTGGACCAAACTCCCCCGAAAGCAGCCGCGAAATCGACCCACGCGTCTAACAGCGACAATTCCAACGGCAGTGCTTCAGGCAAAAGCAGCAGCGGGAGCAAGCGACCGCCCCAGATTGAAATCCCGAAGGCGCGAGGACACAACACGCCGGAGGTCGACAACTTGTCTGCAGATGAAAACGTGCAGTCGGAGGAGCGGTGCCTGATCTGCGGATTCGGCGGTGAGCTGGTCGTCTGCGAGTTCCAGGGGTGCACAAAGGTGTACCACCAGTTTTGCCTCGGATCGTTCCCCTTTCCAAAAGACGACGAAGCCGTTTGGTTTTGCCCCCGCCACACCTGTGTGCTTACGGGTCGGAAAGAGAGCGTCCGAGAAGCGGTCAAGTTTACGTCTCCAAGGAAGCCTGCGATCAAGAACTTGCTATGGAAGTGCAGCCAGTGTCCAGTCGCCATTGCAGACGACGCCATGCCCCACGTGAGTTCGTCGTTGACGTTGGGTAAATATGCCGATGACCTCGCTAACTAATTTACGTTTGCTTCTTTTGCAGATGCCGCAAACGCAAGTCTTCTCCAAGAAGCAACGGCGATTCCTTTGCCCAAACTGCGCGCCGAATGCCCCGTTCAAGGTCCAGTTTGGCAAGTTGCTGGAGAAAATTTGGTCGACGATGGCGACAAATCGCCAAGGGGTTCCATTCTGTGGTCCCTTGCTATGCGGGCTGGAGCACGGTGACGAGCGTCCTAGGAAATCCAGCAAGAAGGACATTGACCTGTTTAAAGTGCTTGCGAAGACCCGTCGGCTGGAGTACAACGACTCGAGTGCGTTCGTCGCGGATATCGGACAGATCGTTGAGGACGCTGTGGAGCTGGTCGGAGATCGCTCGGAGCCGTTGGTTGAGGCTGCGAGAACGATGAAGATCATCTGCGACGAACAAATGGAGATCCATCGCGAGAAGATCGGCTTCCTCGACGGCAAGTTGCACCGCTCGAAAGGAGACACGCGTAGCAAGAGCGGGAACGATACCCCATCGGGAACGAAGGAGAGCAAAAAGTGGCCACTCCAATGGCGGCAGGAGTGCGGACCGTTCGAGGACAAGTACTATCCGCGCTTGGACGCTCGCACGCTTGACGAGTGGGAAGCCCACGTGACTGCAGCACCCCTCTACGTAACCAGCGAGGGCATGGACGATCCTGACGCAGATTATCGAGGCGACAACAAATCGGACGAAGACAACAACAGTACTGAGACGACGGAGGATATTCGCCATGGCCCAAACGAAACCGACAGCGGGCACTTCTCAAGAAGAGCACCGACCGACATCGGCAGGCTCTCTTTCCCTGGACTGACACTGTCGGAAGGAGCGGATGTCGTTCTCGCTCTCGGTGAGCTCTCTCGCAGCAGTGGTGACCACCACACGCGCCACTTCGGGACGGAACAAAGGCCAAACGGGCTCGAAGGGCTGGATGGCCGGGACCTCTTCCTCTCTCCTTCAACAAGCGAGATGCAGCAGATGTTTGACCAGCAATCAGCGCTGCTGCGGAGTGCGTTGGAGTCGCACTCGGTTCTTCAGCGATCGTGGATGATTAGCCAGCAGCAGCTTCTCGGCCTCGGCAACGGAAGCGAGTTATCTGTCGGCGAAGGCCGGCTCGCAGCGGAGCTTCGCCTGGCGAACAAGGTAAGCGGAGGTTGATGCAGGGTACTCTGGTGCCACATGGGCCTCACATAATCTAATCACCTTTTTGTTCGTTGGGGATTCGCAGAATCTACGGCAGCGCTTGCGCAACAAGGACCGACTGGTCGACCAACTCACGTCCGATCAAATGGCTCTTCGCTCTGAGGTGGCAGCACTGCAGCGACAGGTCTCTGAAGCCAATGTAAGTCGCTTGGTTGCTGGAACGTACTTCGAACGCGTACGAACCGGATGATACGACTCGACGACTCAAACGCCAATCGTTTTGTATCGTTAGATGCGCGTCCAAGAGCTCGAAGGAAAACTGGTCGACGCCTCACACTCGGCCACCGAGTCTCAGCTAGACATGTCAGACAGCAGGACGATTTCGGAGGGCGAAGACGACAACCTCGCGGAATCGGAGCACTTGGGGACGCCGCAGTGAACAAGTGTAAGACGGAGGACTGACTCATCAATGATAGCCGACGGAGTTGGAATAGATACCGAAGTATACAGCGCCGTTGTTCGGACGAGAAGAAAAAAGAGCTCTATGTAAATGGCACGGCGGGCGGTTGCGTGCCCATTCATCGTTTTGCTTGCATCAGAGGGCGTCAGCGAATCGGTAAACTAGGTCCTGGTCGTTCGCTTCCGACACGGTGATGTTCCACAGGTCGCTCGAGTAGATCCCCGGGTCCGTCAACGGGTACAGGAGCCGGGAGAACAAGTAGATGCCAACGAAGTACGACCCTAGGATGACTGCAAGACAGACATAGCGCGGCGGTGTCACGTCAGCATCCCGCAAATTGACAAAGCTGATCACATGCTCACATCAAATGCCTTAATGTGGCAAGCCCACCTTTCCGGAACGGATGCAGCGAGTTTTCAGGGCTGAAAAACGACAAATCCGGGAAGCCCATGACGTTGCAGAAGACGTGGACGATGAAGATTGACACGAAGTGGCCTGCGCAGACAAATAACACGGATGCATGGGTGTTAGGGGCAACGAGATGGGAGACAAGAGAGCAAAACATTCTTGGTGTACCGGTGCGCAAGTAGAGAAACGTCGCGTACGCTCCGAACACCGACGTGTACAAGAGCTGGAAACCTGCACGTCACGCACAACAACGACAACGCGATCAGCGGCGCGAACAATGATGCAAAACATGGCCGAGCTACATACCAACAGTCAGCGCAGCATCCTTGCGCGATCGCCCATGGCGAATGTACTCCATGAAGTGGTGGAGATGAGCTGTTTTGCATCCACATCGCGCAACGTCAGCACCACATTTCCAACGCGCTCCTCAGGTATATCATATCATATACAGACAGCCACTCACCGACGCCAAACATGAGCGGGCTGCCCAGCACGATCTGCTTCACGGAGAAGTTCGCGCACACAAGGAGCGGGACCATGCAGCTCCGAAAGACGAACTCCTCCGTCAGCGGGCCCTGCGCAAGGGACAGCACGCGTCAGCTAGGAACCGGGGATGGTGCGAGTTAGCGGCCAGTGACCCACCAGGATGTAGGTGCGCAGCGAAGGCAGCTGGTCGTGCGTGATCGAGTAGTACAGCGCCGAGTTCTTGATCGCGAACCAGAGCCCGTTCGAGTGGAACTGCTTCGAGACGTTCAGCAGCCGCAGCGCGTTGGCGAGCAGCGAGCCCATGAAGAGCATCGCGGTCACGAGCAGCGGCACGATGAGAGCCGGCACGAGGCCTTCCCAGCGGATGCCGAGCCACTCGGCGAACGACATGCTGGCGTCGTCCTGCAAGCGGTCGCGCGGCCCAGTCGGGGACGAAACAGACAGCACAACACTGAGCAACCTCCGATGTCCGCTGTTCAACCCAGAGAGATACATCACCCGCACGTACGTGGTCGTAGAAGATCGCCAGCAGAAACGGGCACATGGCGCAGAAGATGCAGATGAGCAGGAAGCGCGCCAGGATCTGGTACAGTCGGAACGGGACATGCAGCAGCGACCGGGGCGTCGTTAGCAAACGGAACACACACGCAGAACCACACGCCCAACCTCCACATAAAGCAGGCCTCACGTGTGTCGGGTGGTCGCGCGGGAGCCGCCGGATCGACCGCGGCAGCGTGTACAGCACGCCCACGTAGGCCGCCGCCATGGCGGAGCACGCGATCGCCGCCGTCACGGGCGACACACTGAATCGCATCTTTTCCACGCGGGCGCTCGCCACTTTCGCCGCAAATGTGACGCGAAGCTTCACCGGAACGAACGCTGGCGATCTCTAATTGGGGTGCGGACTGTAAGTACACCCTTCTTGACTTTAGCAGCTCTATGCTCTTATACATGGGTGAATTGATAGTAAATTACTTTATGCCACATTCCAAAATACCTCTAAAGCAAGGATTATGAAGGTGTTGTGGCTCGAAGTGGCACGCTCTGATTGGCCAAATCTCAGCGCGCTGGCGTCAAATCGCACTTAGCCGGGGTCCCGGGCGCTGTTCCAACAGTTCGTCAACCTTTTTGACAACCAAGAAGCCAAGCGGAGCGACTCTACCAGGACACGGCCGATCGATCGCCAGCCATGGACGCGCACATGCAGGACGCGGGCGCCGACGCGCCGAACGAGGAGACGGAGATCGAGCTCATCGCGCCTGAGGAGGTTGCGCAGGAGTTCGACATTGGCGAGGCGCCGCCCAAGGGTGCGCCCAAGCGCTGGACATTCCTGCCGCATCCGTCGGTTGGGTTGAGTTCTCACACTTCGCTGTTGCTCTGCAGAGGACGATGACGACGCCATGGAGGGTGCGGACGACGAGGACGGCAAGATCTCGGCCGACGACGCGGACGTACGCGACGACGCGGAGATGGTACGCGCCGCGCGCTGACCCGGCCATTGATACAATCACGTAGGATCACTCACTCACTCACGCCACTACTCGAATACGGATGCTCAGGTCTTCGTCAAGCACTCAGCGCCCGTCTACTCGATCCGCGTGAACCCGGTGGACCCACGAATCGTCATCACGGGCGGGGGCGACGACGTGGGCGTGATCTGGAACCGTGAGGACGGCTCGGTCCTGCACACGCTCGCTGGCCACACGGACTCGGTCGTCGCGGTGGACTTTAGCTTCGACGGCAAGTACGCTGCTACGGGTGGCTACGACGGCGTTGTCAAGGTGTGGGAGGTCTCGACGGGCAAGCTCGTCCAGAGCCTTGAGGGGCCCTCGCAGGAGGTCGAGTGGGTCTGCTGGCACAAGAAGGGCAACGTCGTGCTCGCCGGATCGGGCGACGGAACCGTCTGGATGTGGCTAGCCACCACGGGCGAGTGCATGCACGTTTTTGCTGGGCACGAGGACGGCGTCACGTGCGGTTCCTTCACAGGATCGGGCAAAGTAAGCTGAGAACCCGCTCTACCTTAATGTGCACTTTGCAGATTTGTCGCTGACCTTTGTTTGTGGTGTTGCGTTGCAGATGATCGTGACGGGGAGCTCGGACGCGACGGTCCGGGTGTGGAACCCGAAGACCGGCGAGTGCACTCACGTATTCCGCGGGTAAGCTAACAGCTTTGCTACGCTTCAGTATGTCGGGTCTAATATGCCACTCTCTCTTCCCAGCCACGGCTTCCACGAAGGCCCGATCACGTTCCTCGCGTGCCACCCGAGCGTAAGTACCCTCACCGCTTGCAGACATTCTCAACAAATGTACTAAAGTTTGCTTACGCGCATATTGTCTCCACGGTGCAGCAACCGCTTCTGATCAGCGGCTCGCAGGATGGCAGTGCCCGCCTTCTGCAGATCCAGACCAAGCGCGTGCTTGCCACTCTCTCACACGACGGAGCCGAGTCCACCGCGGGCACAGTGAACGAAACCAGCCAGACGACGGAGAACTCGGTCGAGTGGTGCGTTTGTGCACTGGTTCGTGTTGGTTATGCTTGCCATTGCTTTGATGCTCACGTATTTGCTGCGGTTGCACGGAAATTTCCCAGTGGCGGTTTTTGCCAGACGATGAACTGGGCGGCGACGGGATGCCTCGGAGGCTACTTGCGGATTTGGGACCTGTCCACCTACCAGGTACGAGCTGTGAAAACATTACGTAGAAGGTTGTGTTGTATTCTCACCTGGCGTGTTCATTCGCTTGGCGTCCAGTGCCGCCATGTCTGCCGCCACCCTGCGGGCGTGATCAAGCTGCTGTGGCACCCGACGCAGCCGATCATTTATGCCTGCACTGTCGAGGGTCTCATCTACGTGTGGGACGCCAGAAACGGCGCCCTGCTCAAGACCCTGGCTGGACACACGGACATGGTCCTGGACATGACGTTCGTCCCCGGCGCGGACGCCACCAAGCCGCTGGGTCTGCTCACGGCCAGCGACGACGAGTCTGTCCGACTTTTCGCGGCGCAGAACGCGTAGAGTGATCACAATCAAGCTTTCGCGGTTTCAGTTCATTTTGGCTTCGTCGGCTCAATGAATAAAGTCGATGGTGACAATCGTTGGGGACTCGAAATGAATTGGGCAACCTGAATGCAAGGACACATGAAAGAAAAGTCTCTACCGTGCATTGTGGTACACAAAATGGCTTGCTGGCGCAACCCGGAGATTTATGCCTCATACAATCTGCGGGTGCACACGTCATAAGCAAACACAGCGTCAGCCAACACTCCCCCTCCACACAAGAGCAGACCAAACAAGAAAGCACGCACACTTCGTTCTGGAAACTGGATCCGCTGGCCGCCGCGTCCGCGTGGGACTGGTACTTGAGCGTCTCGTTCTTGCCAAAGTCGACGAGGGCCGCGCGGAAGCCCCGGCCGATGGCCTTCTGGAGGTCCTGGCGCTCCGCGGACGCGCTCCAGATGGCGATGCGGTCCTGCGCTTTCCGCACGCTGACGACGGCGCCGCAAATGTCGTTGTCGTCCTCCAGCGTCTCGCCAATCAGCGAGAGCATCTAGTGAATCGCAACGGCACGACGATCGGATCAGCAACCGGATTGAGGGCGGCGCTCGATCGATCGGCACTCACCACGTAGAGCCAGCACTCATCTAGCCGGGCCTTGCGCGAGCGCGCGTTCGTGAAGATCCACTTGCCACCCTTGGCGTTGATGGGGTCCTCCCACATGGGCCGGACGCCCTCCTTGAAGAGGTGGTAGTTGCTGCCGATCGACAGCTTGGTGGGCGTCAGAATGTTGTTGTAGAGGCTGTTTCGTTCCCCACAATACACACACCACCACCCATTTGAGCCCCCTTGTCACCACCGCCCGCACAGAAACAACAGCAACACGTCAAGGCAACGCACCACCAAAAGTCCTCGACGGTGCTGAACGTGTACACGTTCTTGAGGTTGTCCTCCCACGACTCGGTCGAGTGGCGCTTCTTCGGGTTGTCGTACCAGAGCACCCACCGGTGCTGCAGCGGGTGCTGTCCATCCAGCACGCACACACATAGGCGGCCACCGTCAGACCCCGTCACTCCTCACAGATGCATGACTGACGCCGCCCTTACCTTGGTCTGCACCTCCTGCACAGCCGACGGGATGGCCAGCACGTCGCCCTCGGCGGGCTGCTCGCCCTCGGCCTCGTCCGCGCGCGGCGTGTCCTTGATCACCTGCTCGTCGCTCATCTCGTCGTCTGGATTGGTCTCTCGACTGGTCGCTCGCTGCTGCCTAATGAAGGGGAGGGAGGGAGGGAGGGCCGCGCGTCGTGGGGCGTGCTGCTCTTCTCTTCCGCCTCTTGTGGTTGTTGTCGGGCGCTTTTGACTTGGTTGGTTCTGTTCCGAGCACCCCTGAACCAGCAATCGCCGCCCCCTCAACGCGCAACGAGAGTGATGGTCCGAAGGGGGTGACGGTCGGACGGTCGGGTAAAGATGCAAAATATCTTGCCTGTTGTATGATATGAAACGTCGCTTCGCGGTCGGTCGCGCTGCAGCCAGAAGCTACACTGAGACACTGAGATCCGAGCCACAACGTGAAACGGGTGCCACTGCTTCTTCGACCGAGTCGCAACAAAGGAAGAGAGGAAGGAGGCAACAGGGGGAGGAAAGACCCGTCTCCTACCGGGGGCAGCACCAGCCGCCATGCCCGAAGACTATGAGGAGAAGTACCTGGCGCTGCGTGACGAGAACACGACGCTCAAGAAGAAGAAGAATGAGCAGGAGGCCACCATCAAGCGGTACAAATGCGTGCTTGCCCATGTCTGCTGGCTGCAGCGTTGTTACACAGGCCGCTCACGACACCAATACTTACACTATACCACCGATTGACCGCACTGGTTCACCAGAATGTACACGAAGCTCGCGATGATCGAGGAGGTGCTCAAGAAGAAGCGGCAGGTGGACGACAAGAAGACTGGGGCCAGCTCAACCTCAGACAACCAAAACGACGCAGGTGAGCAAGTCTTCTGTCAGTCTAGCGCTATACAGAGTCTGACAGGAGTTGTTATTGATACAGACGCGGGAGGAGGCAAGGCGGATGGGGCAGTGCTCCCGGTGCGGCGAGACGTGGACGCTGAGAAGTTCATCCAAGTGCTGAGGAGCGAGAACGCCGCGCTGCGCAAGAAGAACCAGTCGCTGGCGGAAAAGAACCGGTGGCTGCAGGAGAAGCTGGCATCTCGGCCAGGCAAGCCCGCTTTGTCTTCTTCTGTGGGACCGCCGAAGACCGGGAAAGCTGGTGCGGGGAAGCGGAAAGCGGACGGCTTGCAAAAATCTGCCGAAGGCAACGAAGCCGCTGCGTTTCATGGCTCGAACATTGAGAGCCAAGTGCAAGGTGCACGCAAACTCCACCGCGACACGTTCTCCGGAAAGCTCGAGGTGGCGCTCAAGTCCAGACTTGTGGTGGCGGAGAAGCAGTTGGTCAAGCTCCAGAAGGAGAACGAGCAGCTCCGCGCTGGCATATACGACCGACGAAACACCAGAGACAACAATGATTCTGACAGAGCTAGCGATGGAAACGATGGCGACGATGAAAACGGAAAGCCCCGGTTCGTTAAACTGTCTGTTGTGGAGGTTGAGCACATGAAGCGCGAGCTACGCGAACGCCAAGCGCAGTTGGCCATCCTCAACGCGCGCTACGAGAATTTAGAGTCCAACGCACTCGCGGAGAGGGAGATCCAAGAGAAGACGCTGGAACAGATGGAGCAGATGAACCGGCAGGTGCACAAGCTGCGCACCAGCTGCAGGATGCCCAGATCGGGAATGAAGAGCTGGAGGTGAAGGTGAACAAAAATGCCGAGCTGGACAAGGAAGTAGAGATGCTGCGGGAGCAAAACCACCGGTTGGAGACGCGGATGACGGCACTTTGCGAGAGCCCATTCATCAACGACGCGTTCCAGCGCAAGGAACGGATTGATCGGCTCTTTGACCTCGAGAAGCTTACTCAGCAACAGAAGGAGACCATTACGCGCATGACTGACGAGAACCACAAGCTACAGCAGCTCGTGAAGGAGCTTCAGGGTAATGTCAAGCAGATGAAACAGTCAAAGGATGGAGTTGAAGCGGAACTACAGCGCGTGAAGCAACTGTTGGTCGAAGAGCGGAACGCCAGGAGCTCAGTACCAGTCCAAATACAGATCACGCCTCGCCAGCCAGTTGTTATGGCGCCAAGCAAACCGCCCGAGCCGATCGTGGTCAATATCCCAGCCCGGCAACCAGATCGACGGGATGCCTCATCTTCCCCACTACACGCTACTCAAGCCCCGAAAGCTGATTCTTCTCCAGCGCCGTACGGCTGCGTTCTGGAAATATGCAGTCTGTTAATCTCATCAAACACCTTACGTTGCTAATGCGGATTGTGAATGTGATCACAGAGCATCAGTTGTCGTTGCTCGCAAGTACGAAGATCTCATGACTCCAGTCTCCAGCTTGCTAGACCCTGAGTGTGAGGACGTAAAGAGCGTCAAGCACCTCCGGAATCGCGTGCACATGCTGCAAATCGCACACCTCAAGTCGATCCAGGAGCTGGAGCGCTGCGAGAAGATGCTGCAGACGCAAACCGACATCAATCGCGAGCTTTCGCTTGAAATCGAGCAGTTGACAACGCAAAAGATTGCGGCATCCAACGCGCTGCAAAAGCGTATGCGGGACATCGAACTGTTGTGTGAGGAGCGGCTGCAAAGAATCCAGCGCCTTGAGGCAGAGATCCGGCAGCTCAAGTATTTGCGGGGGAAAGCTGACGCTTCGAAAGCTCGAGAAGCCATGGACGATGGAGCTGCGTCGAGTGACGACGACGACAATAGCGACGCGGTTTCCATCCCAGAGTCGTTATTTCTCGCTGCCAGTGATCTGGCACCCGGCGAGCAACTGATCGAGTTGTGGGTGCGCAGCGCGAGCTTTGACCGCAGGATTGTCGGGGACAACTCGAGCACCTTCGTGCTATGTGACTTCTTCGACTTCAAGTCCCAGTCGACCCCTCTGATCATCGGGAGCCATCCAGAGTACAACTTGTCCGCTATGTTCAAGGTCACGGTCGACGGCTTCTTCTTACAGTACCTGGCTTCTGAGACGTTAACGCTTGAGGTCCATCAAGCCGTTCGCGGAGACTTCCAAGTCGTCGGCAGAGCGTCCATTCGCCTGGCGAGGCTTCTCCAATCCAAGGGAGCGATTAAGGAGCCTGACCTACCGATCTACAAGGTCGAGACTGCCTCTAACGGCGAGAAGAAGGTTTCAATGGGGACATTGGACGCTATCGTGCGGCTGTCGATGCCCATAGCGGAGATTTGGCGGCTCTACCTTCAGTCGTACCCAGCGGACATCAAGTTGCTATCTCTCGACACAAAGGAGAGCGAGGAGAGCCTGGATGAACAGAGCGACTATTGCTGCAATGAGTCAGCTATGGAAGTCGACGAGGCCCGGTTGAACGAGCTGCGGATCACCGTGTTTGCCTGCCGTGGCCTTGATCCCTCCAAGAGTTTCGGGTCTCCTGGCCGACGGCCTTCGCCATACGTGCACTACCAGCTTCTCGGCTTCCCTGACATCTTCACCAACATTGTACCAGAGAGCACGGACCCTGAGTTCGACCTCGAGTGCAGCCGACAGGTATTCGTGCTGGAGGTCGACGCGTGCCTGCTCCGGTTCTTCTTGAAGTTTCAGCTCTGGTTCACTGTCTTCGACGATCAGATTGAGTTGGAGCGAAACAACCATGATGGTGGCATGATCGGCAAATGCGGGGTCTCCCTGTCTGAGCTCGTTGAGGGGAACAACATCAAGGGATGGCGTCCACTTCTTGACAGCGGCAATCAGCCCGTCGGAGAGATTTCTGTCCTCGTCGAGTGATCTAATCCGCTCCAGATCCTCGTCGTTGGATCAGCCCAACACGGCCGTGGGGTGAATGATCGCACGGCAGACTTGCACGTGCTCGACCTTGACCAGCAACACAGCATCCTGCAAGCGTTCTCGTCATGCTTGAACGGGAGGGTGAACTACCGACAGTTTCTCCAGTACGCTACACCGCCGGAAGAGCTAGAACTACTCACGTCAAAAATTAAGGAGCGACTGGAGGCAGCGCTCGACAACACCCGACACCAGAACAAGAGCCCGCAGTCTGTCGAAGATCTGCTTGTACCGGCCAGTGGGAGAACGGGGCATTACGCGAACAGTTTGATCGCGATGCAGCAGCTAACCACGACGATGGAGAAGCTCGGCGTGATCCTTTCGGAGAGCGAGCTCGCCTGCCTGCGTAAATACTTCGCAGCTCCACAGCAAGAAGCAACATTCAGCAACCTGGGTGGGAAACAAAAGGACGAGGTGGCGCTCGGGTACTTACTAATGCACGTCAACCCCCGGCTGAGCTGCCGCGATCGTCTTCTGTGCTACAAACTCCGCCACACCCTACGCGGATTCGTGAAGCAGCGGGCAACTGCAACGAGTGCGGGCTCCATCCAGTCCCCGGTGCAAGTGTTTGAACGCTTCGACGAGCACAGGGGAGGCTACATTTCCCGTGCCGAGTTCCGCCGCGCTCTGTCGGTACTTGGGTTTGAGCTGCAGAACACGGATGAAGAGTACCGGAATATGGTGGAGGCGAGGCTTGAACAGCACTCGCTACTGAGTTCAGAGAGAGCTCCGATGAAGAGGGACGGATCAGTTTCCTCGACAGTCGTCAATGCTAACGAGCCTATAGACGATGACAACGTGCTACGCGAAGCAAGCCAGTCTTTTCGGTCTGGAGCAAAGGAGCCATTATCAACGTCGGTGCTGGATGGTCCGCGACCAATTTCTAGCAAACCTCATGTCGGCTTCACTGCACAACCAAGACCGACGCTTGACAAGTCCAACTCGGCCACGTCAGCGGCGGATGAGTTCCAGCGGCGGAAGCAAGCGTTTACGGACCGAATGAAGGCGATCGCTTCTGCGAGCAGCAAGAGCCTTGTCTACGAGCAGATCGAGAAGAAGCAGCTCCAGCAGCGGCGACAACTGGAGGCCACACCGATGGTGCAGCCGCAATCTAGCAGAACGGTAGATATGAGCGCCATCGACCATCGACTCGATCGGTTCCATCGCCAACAGGCCGCGGCTCGCAAGCTACAGAAGCAATACCGACTCTACAAGAGCGGAGTCTCCAGCGAGACAACGGACATCCTCGAGAACGACTTACTCTTGAGCAAAGTGCTCAAGAACTGGTCGTCGCCCGAGTTGGAGGCATGGACGGACGAGATTGCCGGCTTGATAGAAGAGCAGGTTCCAGACGCGCGCAAGTCCAAGACGGTCTCAAGGAAACAGTTTGGCTTCTTCCTATCCAAAGTGCCACGTATGGCGCTCCCGGCGCCGCTGCTGAAGCAGCTGATGGAGCATTTCTCGATCAGGAAGCCTGGGTCCGCACAGGCCGGCGTGGTGGCTTACCGTCCTCTACTCGACTTCATCAGGCTGACCTCAACGGACGACGTGGAGAAGGAGAAGCCACGTCAGCAGCCCCTGTGGAAGGCGCTTCATTCGATCGGAATGGACATCTCTCATGCGCTGGAGACGTTCGAGGCAGTTGGCGACATGCAAAGCACGGGCCTCATCTCGTTCCGCAAATTCCGAGACGCGCTGCTGCGACTGGGCGTTCAAATCCCGCCCAAGAATATGCGCATCCTCATGGTCATGTTTGACGTGAGCGGCGCCGAGATCCTGTACCACGCGTTCTTGTACACCATCTCCCAGCTGCCGTTCACGCAGGAGCTCGTGCGTACCATGAGCCGCTGCTGCCGCTTCGGCGTCTCAGCACTTCGGGAAAAGCTCATCACACTTGCCGATAGCGCCGACGATGGAACGGTCTCCAAGTTAGAGCTCCACGACGCGCTCATGCAGTCTCAAAACGACTTTGTGGCGTTCACTCCCAAGGACGCACACGCTCTGACGCGACTTGTGAACAAGGGTGCTGACAACCGTGGACTCGCTGGTACTGAGCGCATCATGATTGACGAACTGTCCAAGCATCTCTCTCGCTTCGCGAACCGCGAAGAGCTCGCGACTCCACTTGAGGATTTCAACAAGTACCCCGTCGCTGCTCTTCAGGGACTGGCGCGCAATTGCCGGAAGTTCTTGTGCGGCAGCTACAGCGAGCTCCAAAGCGCATTCGAGCGGTCCGACTGGAAGGAAACCGGCATTGTTTCGCTGGTGGAGTTCGTCTCAATCGCTCGCCAGTGCGGCTTCGCCGTTTTCACCGAGACGCAGCTCAAGACCATGGCCAAGCTCTTTGGCGTCAAGGTGGACGGTCGATTCGGCATCAACTACCGCCAGTTCCTGGACTGGACAACGCCGAGCGCTCTACCCGAAGTGGAAGACGTGGAAGCGAAACTGAGAAGCGCAGCGCAGGATCGTGCCCAGCAGCTGCCGAGCAAACAGTTGACGGACGTCCTTTCCAATTGGCGCCAAGTGTTTGCGCGTCATTCAGAGTTATCGCCGCAGCGTATCATCAGCCGACCGCAGTTTCGCAAGATCTGCCGAGAGGATCTGCGTCTGCCGCTCACGGAGGAAGAGACGCGCGCTCTCCTGTTCGTCTACGACCAACAACTCGTGGACGACGTTAACTACTCTGCTTTCGTGCAGCTCAACTGGAAGGAGTCGCAACACCAACCGCACCAGGCGCAGCGACCGGCAGGCCACGTCTCCGTAAGCTTCCAGCTTGACCAAAGCGATGGTGACCGCGGTGGGAAGAAGCTCGTCGAGGAGCTGGCTGCGAAACTACGCTCACAGAAGGTAATCCAGTGTGAGATCGCTACAGCTCTGGCGAGTTTCGCAAGCAAAGACGAAGATAATGTTGTCGGGGAAGGCGAGTTTATGCTCGCGATGCGTCAGCTCGGCGTTGTGCTATCGCCCGACAAAGTGCGACCAACCTTCCAGACTCTTGCGCGTGGACATTCTCGCCCAGGGAAAGTGAGCCACGGCGAACTGATTCGAGCACTTGGGTTTGCTTCAGACTCTCCAGGGCGACGTGGCGCGCCGCAACGCAGGGCAATCGACGACGAAAGCCGCAACACCTGGAAACGGCAGTGGAGGCAGCAGCGCGGTACTCGCAGTCGGCTTTTCAGACCGCTTTTGCTCGTTTCCAAGAGTTCTGCGTCGTTCATCGCTTCGAGCACGTCCCAGCCTCAAAGCTGTGGCAAGAAATGAACGCGAATGGGTTTGCTGACCTTTTGTCGGCGAAAGGAGTGGGGCTACTAGCCGAAACCTTCATCACAGAGCTTCCGGCTCCGGGAAGTTCATCCCAACTCGACGAAGCAGGAGGGCCGAACGAGCGAGTCACGCTGAAGGGCGTGCACGCGTTCCTAAAAGGATACCTGAGCGTCACTGAAGCTGAGGCATCACCACGTCAGCCGTCGACAGCAGTCGGTAGTATGGCGTCGCCCACCAGTCAGAGAGTCCGTTCGGACGTCGTCCATCCGCTCGACATGGCCAGTCACGATAACGACAATCGAAATGGCGACCGCGCGACGAAGATTAACACTATCGAGCGCCTTGTGGGCTGGTGCGAGTTGCAAGGAATTGACTTCCGTGGCGAGTTTGAGCAGTACGACCGTGAATACATTGGCACGGTGGGCGCCATCGAGTTCAAGCAGGTGCTGCTGCGTCTAGGACTGAAGCAGTTCGTCGACCCGAACGCCAGCGCTGAAGCAATCGTCGGGCATTTGGTTCGCGAGTTCCGGACGCCCTCGTCTCACGACGCCGTTTGCTATACTGCAATGCTGAACCAGTCCACGACCTCAAGAATCTTCCACAAGGGGCTTGGATCGTGTCTTCCCTTGTGCGAGGAGCTGCGAGCGCGAACGCGGCAACGGGCCAAGTTTACGGGGAAGATTGACCAGGTTGACCCGAACATTTACGTCAAGCTCGACACTTGTTTTAGCCATTTCGACCGCTAGAAGAAGGGCTTCCTGTCCGAGTCATGCGTTCTCAAGGGCTTGCAGGTGCTGAAATACGACCTGACCAAGGAGCAACTGCGTCAGCTCGTGACACTCATGTGCGTGTTTCGACACAGCGACAACAGCAGCGGCAGCACGGTCCCGGTAACGGTCTCACGGATGGAGTTCGACTCTTTCGTCTTGGATCCGTACGCTTTCCGGGCGCTTCATCGGCTCGCCGATCGCTTGTTCGAACGCGTATCCAGCCCGCGAGAACCCGACGTGCCTCGCATCGCTCTACTAGCTCGATCGCTTTCTGAGAATGACGCGCCAGCATTCAGCGGAGCGCTTATGAGAGACGTGTTCTACTCGCTACTCGGCAACGCGCTCGGCCGCCCAGTGCTCGAAGCGGAGCGGCACTCGCTGCAGCACCTTTTTGACGTGAATCGGAACGCGAGAATCGCGTACAAGCTGTTCCTGAAGGTCATGTCCCAGTGGCGCGGCTTTTCTCCGACGGAGGAAGCACGTAAGGAATGCTTCTCCCTTGCAAAGCAGTCACCTATGTTACGCTCCACACCGTCCAAGGCTGCTCCGTGCGCACTCAATGACCTGCTAGCGTCGCTGTACAACCAGCTCTCGTCCATCGACTTTCACGCGCAGATCGAGATCCTCAACGAGTACTTGCAGGCCAAGGATGAGAAGCGCAGAGGGCTCATCAAGATAAGGCACCTAGTGCGCGTGTTTGAGCAGGTCGGGCTGTCCCTGTCTGCGGACGGATTCAAGAGTTTGGAGGTGTATTTCGCGCGCACCGACGGGGAGAGCGACAGTAGCAGCGATGAGGGATTCATTTCGTATGACGGACTCCTGGAAAAGCCCATGAATGTTCACAGGAAGAAGAACGTGACCAAGTCCAGTAGAAAGTAACAGAGGCGACCCTTAACGCGACATTGTATCAGAACTCAACGCCTTCCTCCTCCTCTCCGGCGTCAGCGCCTTCGAGCTCCTTCTCCATGATCTTGACGCGGTGGAGAACTCGCGCCGCATCTGACCGCCGACCAAGGCGCATCAGGTTCGCAATCAGCTTGCGATCGTCAGCGATGCGGGCGTGGAGCCGGGTCGTGTACATCTCGAGCGTCAGCTTCCCGGTTTGCATCTCGATTTCCAGTAGCTGCTTCTTGAGCGCAAGGGAATCTAGCCGGTCTCGCAACTCGGACGCCTGCATCCCACTCAGCGACGGGAGTTTGGCCTCGATCTTCTCCAACTACGCGTTCAGACAAACGAACCGTAGTCAATATCTGAGCTTGTCCAATCACCAAGAGAATCGAGTACAGCCTCACCTCTTCGTTGATGACGTCGTAGCTCACGATCAACTCGAGGTCGTGTGGGTCCAGCTCGCCAGACAGTTTTTCTGGCAGCGACTCCTCTGACTCCGCTGTCACTTCTGCCTGAGCGCTGCTCCGACTCGCATGTTCCTGAGGCGCTGGAGCAGCTTGCTGCGTGACAGTCGGCATCTGTGGCAACGACCGCGTTGATGCTGGACGAACAGGCTCGGGGTAGTCTCCGACGACGAGCTCATCCGTGACTTCTTCGCGGATGTCCTTGTCACGCAGCGGTCGACGGAGTTGCAGCGCAACCTTGGGGTTTACCAACCAAATCAACAACGGGTCACTGTTAGAACCAACTGAAGGCGATCAAAAACAAACACTGCGGAACAACGGACTACCTCAATGTCCCCGCCGGTGGGCTTTCGGTTGGATCCGACGAACGGAACTCGGCCGGTGATCTCACACTTGGAAAGAAGAGGAGACTGGTCATCACACAGTTTGCGTTAGTTTTCACCAACTGAGCAATTCAAGCGGCACGAAGGCGAAATCCCACCAGTCCCTGGTACCCTCGCGCGATCAGCTCGGGATTGCGGAAGAGAGTCCCCGGCCGCCACACTTCGAAGGAGGCCTTCTTAATCTCGAACAGCCGCAGCGTACCGCGCGTGCGCTGGAGCTTGAACTGGAACGCCTTGCTTGGATTGAGGGGACCAGACGTGTGCGGCGCATCCGGTTGAATCCGGATGGGCTCGGTCTGCGCTTCATGGGGAGCTGCGGCCGGGAAGCTGAGTGAAAATTGGACGTAGACGTCCCTGCCTGCCGCCTGAGGCAAGCCATTGACCGATCTGATCTCAACGCGAATGCAGTCGTCTGGGACGTGTGGCAGCTCGAACTCGACTTGTCGCGACGTCTTGGAGATGGAGAACGATGGCGGTGGTTGGAATGGGTCCTGTCGCTTTGCTCTCAGTGTGTCCAGCTGCACAGCGTACTCTTTTCGCTAATGTATCACCCACACCACCAGCAGGACAACGGCGTGAGTCCATCTGTCGTTCAGCCGCATTCGACAGCACCAAAGCATCGGCACGCATAGATCGAAGACAGGTGCCTTACCTTCTTGAGCCAAGCTGCCGCCGCCACTCTGTCACTTGAGAGATTCTCTTTCGCCGACGTCATGGCGCGGTTCCCAAACTCGACCAACAAACCCTCGAGCTCTTGAAATTTCAGAGCAACGGCGGGATCCTGCCGCGGGCCTTGCATTGGTGCGGGCGCATTGTTGGATGACCCTGCCGCTTGCTTGAGCTGGATGAGGTTCTCGATCTGCTTTGCGCGTCGCAGCGACTCCAGCGCCTCGTTCAACTTCCCATTCCGCTTGAATTGGAGGGCCGTGCGTCGAGCGCGGTCCAGTTGTGACTGCAAGTCAGCAACAGACGAATCGCTCGGAATATGAGATGCCGGGATCGCAGTTGATCCAGCGATAGAAGCAGGTGGTGCCATCTCCAGTGGCTGATAACTTGGAGCACTCGTCTCTTTCTTGTCGTCGTTCGCATCGCTACCATCTTCTTCAGCATCACTCTCGAACTCGTCGATCAAGCCGTCCTCGTCAAACGACTCAACAGCATATAGCTGAGGCACGCGCCTTGGCAAAACGTTCGCTGCCGTAGTACGGTGAGGACTGGCAATGGGCTGGCTTGCTGCATTGGCTGCCACCTCGGCACTGACATGAGTATCGTCATCGCTAAAGCCAAGCTTGGCGAGCTCGTCCTGGAACGATGGATCGTTCATATCGTCTTCCGTGACGTCGATATCTGAGTCGTCGTCGTCATCTCGCGGTTGCTCGTCGTTCTGAGATGCCGGCGCTGCATAGCCGTGAGCTACAGTAACAGTAGTGCGCTCTGACGTCTCGACAAACTTGATGTTCGTCTGAGGAGCACCATCAACTAAGTACGGCACTTTCACTGGCGCGGCCGTCGTCTGTGTCGCTTGAAGTTGATCGCGCTGCTTCTCCAGCTCCCGCATGTTCCGAATACAAGCTAGCGCCTCCTGGATCTGATTCTCGCGCTTCAACTGCAGTGCCCTGACTTTCAGTTCTTGGATTTGCGTCTCCAAGACCGCTAACTGTGTCGCAAGCCCAGGATGTGCTTCCCTGCCACCGCTGTCCTCGACGTGACCAAAACTCGCCAGCTGTGCGAGGAACTCGGGGTCTGGCATATCGTCGTCCGTTACCTGAACATCGGCTTCTTCTGCATCGTCGTGGGACAGCTCACACTTCAACGGAGCTGACGTTGAATATGTTTGCTGTCTCGAGCTCGTGACGGTGGAGCGCGCAGTGGAACCAACGGCTGTGGTAGCAACCCGCACCGATGACACCGTGGCAGCGACAACAGGAGAGGCCGTAACCATCGACGTCGCTGCAGAAGCAGAAGGAGCGTGCCCAACAGCAACTGACGACGCGGTGACCATTTGCACGGACACCATACTGGCCTCCAGTTGCTTCGCTTCTCGCAGCATCGCGAGCGCCGCCGGCATGTTTCCCTCTCGCTTCAGCTGCAGCGCGCGCATCTTGAGCTCTCGCACTTGCTCCGGCGTCGCAGAAGCAGCATGTGCCTCCCCACTTTGGTCACTGACAGCAGATACAATGCCACGCACATCCCCGCTCTCAATCGCCTTAGTCTGCCGCTCGTGGTTCCGCTGCGCCTCGGCGATGACATGCCGCATATCGCTGGCTTCACACTCCGCGTCTTGATCTCCTGCCTCGTCATCGCTGGGAATTTCCACGTCATCGAGGTTGAAGCTACCGCTTCCGCCGATCTGAAGCTCGCGTAGGATCCTCGCCTCTTCGTCGTCGTCGCCGTCGTCGCCGTGACCGCCGACTAGGCGCATCAGCTGCGCCGTCGGGCTGTCGGCGCCGCTAGATGTGCTGCCGAACAGCTTCTGGAACTCGCCCTGCACGTCCGCGTCGATCACCGGCTTGATCCCGAACTGCCGCTGCAGCTTGGCGATGTCGTCCAGCCCGTCGGTCGCGTTCGCGCCGTCGCCGTCGCCATCGCCGCGCTTGTTGCGCCGCCAAAACATCGACGTCGTGGTCACTTGTTCCGACACAATTGCGCTGTCAAAGAACGGAAAGCTCACAGAATATCCCGTCTGTTCACTAGAGTGACCTCCTATCCTCGTAATAGTGACCTTGATTTTCTTGGTACACATGGGTACACTTTTGTTCGAGTTGAAGAGCTTTTCGCGTCAATTGTTGCTGCTGCATTCATCGCATTAACCTCACTTGTTACTGCCATTTAAACGACTCGTGACGGCTTATAATCTGCTCTAAGTGTTGGCCACGCACGCACTGTTCTTCCAGACGCAGACCTTGCCGGGCACGACGGTCTCGCAGGTGAGCTGCTGGCGGAAGATGGAGCAGATGGAGGCCGTGGGCGCGGGGGTCGGGGCCGGAGTGGGCGCGGACGTCGCTCCAGGCAGCCACGGGCCGTCCGGGATCTCGGCCGCTGCATTGTCAAGCGCGTCAGCTGGGACGATGTCCTTCTCGCGCATGTCGTAGATGACGGAGCGGATGTCGATGCCGGCGTTGACGCACACGTCGCCGAGCACGCCGCAGTTGTGCAGCGCGACGACGGAGTTGTCCGAGGCCGCGATGACTGGCGACCCAGAAGACCCGGTCTGCGTATCCGCGTAGTAACCAATGCGGTGGTCGCCGCACGCGCTCGAGTAATCCACAAACGCGACGGTAGTGGCGTTGCCGTCGTCTTCAACCGTGACGATCCGCTTGGCCCAGCCCTTGGGGTGCTGCGGGAGGTAGATCTGCTCGCCTTGCGTTGCGCCGGCGACTCGGAGCGTCAAGAAGCCATAGTGGCTCAGGTTGGCAGTCGCGGAAGGGGTCAGCTTGACGAGCGTGTAGTCCAGATCCTCGTCCGTCGTGAGCAGTGTCGCTGTGGTGGCGGCAATGGTACCTTGGCATCCGTTCTTGACCTGACACTGCTCCGAGCAGCTCGCGCTCTCTGCGTCGAATTCGAAGTCCGTCATGGCCGCGGCGGCCACGCCGTCGATGCAGTGGTTATTCGTGATCAGATGCCCCTCGCTGCCCACGAGCCAGCCCGTGCACGAGATCGAGCCGTTGACAAACAGTCGCGCCACGGCGCGAGCCTTGGAGTATGCCTGGGGTAGCGCCGAGTCGTTCTGAAGGCACTTCGCTGGGACTGTGTCGTCAGTGCCGCACGTTGTTGAGATGGACGCCGTGCTGGAGCTCCGCGTAAGCTTGTCGATCGCAAAGCCAAAGTCTCCCACCGCAATCTCAGCATTGTCAGCGCTCGCCGGGAAGTACTCCAGGATGACTTGGCTGCCGGACACCACCGAGGAAAAAAAGCCGCCAGACTCCCCAAGGTCGCCTCTGCCCAGGTCAGTGTACTCGTAGACCGACGAGTTGTCCGGGGAGCGGACGACCATCGTGTCGCCTGGCGCGAGGTGGAAGCGCGAGAAGTGAACCGTGAGGAACGTGGCGCCCGTGGAGCCGACCGACTTCTGAAAGGCAATCGGCGCCTCTGTCGTGTTGACCTCGAGCGAGTAGCTCACGTCGCGCGCGATCACCGCCGGCGCTTGGGCGCTGACCGTCGAGCTCGTGGCGAGCACCGTGAGCACCAGTACTCGAACCAGACCAATCATCCTGGCGCGCGTATCCAATCGACTTGCTGATGGAGCGTTGAGCGAAAGCGCCTTGCCACCAAGCGCAGCGATTCGGAAATGAGGGGACACACGGCCCCACCGCCGGGCGTTGGCGTAGCGCGCGATGATCCTTCGCCCGCGCCAATCTCCATGATCTCTTCTGTCTTCACGGCCTGATAATTGATTGACAATCGTATCACGCAGCCACAGGGAGACCAGACAAAAAGCCAGGTCAAAACCTCTATTTATCTTTACTATCTGTAATATAGTGTTATGATATTTCGACTGGCAATAAATCATTTAATTTAAGGGACCTCTAATTATGAATATCTGATTACTGAGCCGCTCGCATCAGGCGAGCCAGTTACTCACAGACAAACGTTGCGTCGGGGTCACGCCAATGCCTTCAAAGTGATGCGCGTCTGCCATGCAACGTGTTGGATCTCTTTATGTTTGGGACAGAGATCCTGTCCGTGTCTCGTCCGCTGTGCAGCCCAATCATCGGATTGCCGCCCGCTTTCGCAGCAGATGCACAGATGAGACGTTGCTACTATGAATAGCGGTCGCAATGGAGGTGTCAAGTGGGAGCACGAAGCGTCGCGGACCGAAAGGTCCGGGCACTGACCACCGCGCAGGTGGGCGAGTCCTCGTCACTGCCTTCTGCGCTTTCTTTCTGTCGTTTCCCCGCCATGTCGGACTGGTTCGCGCCGTTGGAGGTGGCTGCTGTCCGGAGTTGTTCGTTATAGAGCACAAGTGGTCTGACCACGCCAACTGCGTTTCGAAGCTTTGAACGGGCTCCGTTCGCGCCCGTCGTTCGTCGTAGGGGTGCCGCTGGTCCCGTGATTCCAGCAACGAGCCCGCTGCTTGACCAGCTGCGCAAGCTTCGCGTTGGCTCCTCGGTTGCGCACCCACAAGCTGTACAGCACCGCCAGCGGTGGAGCTGCTCTGCGTTTGATTCGAGCGACCACCCGCCGCCTTTGTGGCGCGGTACATCAGCGCGACGACGGCACAAGTAAGCGAAACGGATGAGAGCTCCATGTAAGCCCGCCTCGCAGCATGTTGAACGGCTGTCTGGCGACGCACGAAGCCGGGCAGCTCATCATCGCAGCAACTGACGCGTGTACACATGCAGATCGCTGGCCAACATAAACTTCGCTGACATCTTCTCGGGCTCGGTGCCGTCGTTCCAGTCCGCCATGTCGTTGTAAGTCTGTGGGTTGCACTAGTGTTCTCGCGACGAATCTGACGGGAGACACGATGCGAGTGTGATAGCTCGTGCTCCAACTGCCAGCTGAGCGAGATCCCACACACCATCTTTGAGCTGTCAGCGCTGCGAGAATGGTGAGTGCCCCGTCAAAATCGCCGACCAAAGACTTGTCGATGTTCGCCCGAGTTTCTGTTGCTGTTCACATGAAGAGCGCGCCGCTTACGTGCTGTCTCGACGACTGCTCTCCAGCATCCTCCCAAACAATTTCATCCAGGAACTCCCGGTCCAGTTCGAGACGTCGACGATCGAGTTCCTGTATGCGACTGCCATGCTGCTTGGTCAATCCAGAACGCACCTTGCTCGACTTGTTTGCTTACTAACTCGGCCCTTGCTGCTTGCCGCGCATGCGTCGTTCGTGTAGGGACCTGACGAGCAATTGGTTTACGCGCATGCCGGCCGAGGTGTGGAAAATGGCGCACCTGCAGGTGCTCAACCTGACAGACAGCCGCTTAACGGAGTGTGCCGACCCAGACTTCGCAAGCGAGGGCATTGAAACCCTCGAGTCATCGAGTTTGACCACATTGTGAGTCGATGGTTTGTTCGCTTTCATGCTGACAGTTGCTTGGATCTCATGGCTCTTCTTGTGTTTTCACCCAGGATATTAGATGGGAACCTTCTCACCACGTGGAATTGCTCCTTCCCCAACCTACAAGAGCTGTACGCCTAACCAATTCAAAACAGAGGATGGCGAGGCCGGCTTACTGACATCGCCTGCTGCTGCTTCCGATGTGCTTGTGTCAATGACAGATCCCTCCGCGCGGCAAGCCTAAACGCGATTCCTGTCCCGGTTTTCGAGCTTAAGCAGCTCCAGCGTCTCTCACTAGGGCTCAATCCGCTGCTTGAGATTCAAGCCACGGAGAAGTCCAATCCAAGCCTCGTCGAGCTGTAAGTGACTCCAGCCGTGTCTATCGTGTCTTAGAGCCATATCTCATTCGAGCTGACACGATTTTCTCGCTTGTTGACCACATATCAAGTCACATCGATGGCTGTGGCCTCACTACAATCCCACAAGCGCTAAACCAGGCGTTCCCTCAGCTCTCGGTGCTCAATGTATCCTGGAACGCCATCCGCGAGGCAAACCCATCGTCAGAGGAGGGTTTCCTACCCAACCTTCAGCTTCTGTAAGTTTTCCACATGCCTGATGGCATCGACTCACTTTTGCGTTATGATATCGCTCTAGAATCCACACTAACGCTGCAACTTCACGCGCCTGACTGCCGTGCAATGCAGAGATTTGACAGGAAATCAACTGCAGAGCGTGTCGTCTATCGTGTCATCATCCGCAGTCTTGACCGACCTCCGCCTTGCATCCAACAACATTACCTCCTGCACCGGGTTAAGCTCCTCTGGGTCGATTACAGCACTGTACGAACGCGCTAGACCACTAGCACTTCTCGTAGATGATGCCCCCCCCCCCCCCCCCCCCCCCCCCCCCCCCCCCCCCCCCCCCCCCCCC
>JAADYG010000409.1:0-28560 GCA_023338115.1 Phytopythium boreale
ATGTTGGTAGTGCCGAGAAACGTTGCCAGCGAGTATGCTGGGGCCAAGTTACAGCGTGTCAAAGTTGAGGATCTGGGACGAGAACGACGCGACTCGGACCAAGGAACCCCGCCAACGCCGCTTTATTCCCTAAACCCTAGATCCGCCTGAACCCCAAGGCGAAGAAGGTTGGCAGGCCCCAGAAGAAGAAGCCGACCGTCGCAGGTGAGCGCTCGGGCCGCGTGTGGTACAACGAGAGCGAGGCCGGGAGACGTACGGCTGGAGAGGTTACGCTGCGTGCCCTCGTCGACTCTCTTGACCGTGACAAGCCCGGGCTTGAGGAGGCGCAACACCGTCTGGCTGGAGTGCTAGTCGAGTACTCGTCCGCGGACAACAAGAAGCCCAAGTACAAGAAGATGAAGAATCCTGTCTTAAACCTGGACGCGTTCTACCTTCTCCCGGCGAAGCTGCTGTCCGAGTGCGTCAAGGTACTCCCAGTCGAGAACACCCTCGCCGACCCAGTCGAACTCGACGCCGACGTCGACTCCACCCCGGCTGCAGGCAAGCCGAAGGAAGGCGTACCTTGCGAGGCCGTACAGATCAAGGACGTCGGCACGTTCTCACGGGCGCAGATAGAGACGTTCAAGCGCGTTGATAACCTGAAGAACGCGGTGGCGCTCGGGTTAGACCTCCACAAGTAGCTGTTCCAATCCGTTCTACCCGCCCTTCCAGCCGAGTGGCATGCGTTGGCCGAGCAAGCAACCGAGCGGGTTCTGGCTACATACCCGTACCGGCACATCGACGGTCTGGGGAATGTACCAGACTACTACTTCTCCATGCTGTACCGCGCCACGCCGCCGACGTGGCTGGGCGACGCGTGCATTCGAGCGCTGTGCGACCGGCTTGCCTGTGACTTTCCATCGGCGCGTTATGGTGGTCTGCAGTCTGCCGATCCGAAGAGCACACGCACGCGCAGCACCAAGGGCCCTGGCGTTGACAAGAAGGTCCTCGACCGTGTGAAGACTCAAGTCGACGAGCCTGGAGTCGACACTGTTCTCGTTCCAGTCAACTTCGACGACGCGCACTGGTGCGGCATCGTCGTGAAGGTCCAGGCCAAGCGGATCTACTTCTACGACCCCCTCGGGCAACAGCCCTACATGCAAGTGTGCGAGAATATCGCCAACAGTCTGAAGATTCACGGCCTGGTGGCATTCCAAGTCACCCCGCTCAACAACCCGATCCGGTTTGACTGGTTCAGCTGCGGCGTCTTCGTGTGCTGGATGTTTATCCTGCTGGTCGTGAAAGGGGCGCCGCACGACATGAGCGACCACTCGCTCACCAGACGCCGGTTCGAGCTGTTCTATTATGTGATGACAGGACGTTTCCTCCCGTTGTTGGTGGAGCCGCAGCCTGCAGCCGCCAGCGCCGAGCAGAAGCCGCAACCTGCAGCCGCTAGCGCCGAGTCCGAGCCGCAACCTGCAGCCTCGAGCCGCAGCCTCCAGACGTCTGTTGCAAATGAAGACGAAGACAGCGAGGACCTGCCTCCGACACAAGCTGCCAGTCCCGAAGAGCGCCAGCCGACAGCGGATTAGGACACAACTTGAGGCGGGCGTAGTGGTTACAGTGTGCTATGCCCCCAATACACATTGCACGTTTCATCGCCTTCACTTCATGGAGTTTCATGATGATGCATTCTAGTCCTGATTCAGACTTGTACAGATCCTGGACCGATCCTGGCTTACATCGTGAGGCTGTCGTATCTTGCCGTATCTTCCTCGTCCTCGATCAAATCTTCCCCATCTGCTGATCACTTCTGCAGGGTTTTGCACGTCCAGGATTAATCCCGCATCAATCATGGCTTCATCCAGTATTTTTATGTTTCTTCTCTGAAAAAAATCCTGGACTGCAACAGCGACCTTTTTTTTGTCTCCTGTTTCTCTTTACTTTACTATGGATTCTTTTAGCCAATACTAATTGCAAAACTTCATTTATGGCCAATCAACAATGGGTTGCACGGCGGGTTGCAAATTTCGACGGTGCCCCGTTGAAGTCACCGAGTTGACGGACAATGACCTAGGCCATCGATGCAGGTGGAAGTGATCGGTGTTTCTGCTGCGTTCATTGCTTTGCTTTCCAGTTGGGAACACACGGCAGCAACGACTGTCGACGCCTTCAAGTAAGTAAAAATACTGGCAACGCATATTTCGATCTTCTCTCAACAGCTCACAACTCGAGTCGCTCTGCTGCCGGACCGCCCAGCAGCAGGGCACTCGCCGCTCGCTCGCCCTCGTCCTTCTCACTCTCACTCTCTCTCTCTCTCCTTCCTTCTCTCGCTCGCTTTGCTCTTCCGCCTTCCTCCTTCGCGCGAGCGCGAGCCGGGAAGACAACCTACACTGTTGGGGTAAAACGAAATAAAAGGGAACAAAATCGTCCATACCAGTCCGCCGAACGCGCCGACTTGGACCGCCTAGATGAAACGGCGGTTCTGGGTGCCCATGGCTTCGTCGCGGGCGTCGCTGCCCCGCCGCTGCCCAGCGTAAATCTCCGCGTACTCGTCGCGGATCGTGACCGACAGGATCTCGCCCATCTTGCGCTTGAAGCGGTCGCAGTAGGCGGTCGGCGGCATGGCCGACAGTCCGTCCGGGTCCCTCCCTAACAGCTTCGTCTTGGCGAAGCGCTCGAGCTTCTTGTCCATGTTCCACGTCTGCAAGATGTCGATCATGCCGAAATAATAGATCGACGGGCCGACGACGGTGTTTGCGCGACGCGTGCCCGTTCCAAGGCGAGGAAGACCCGACCGCGACTTGGTCGGTGGCGCATTGCTGGCGCCTCGCCCTGGCCGCTGTGTCAACTCTGACGTGAAGTTGCTGCTGCTCTTCATGCCCGGAACAGGCAGGTCCTTTGTGGACGGCGCCCCGTCTTCCTCTACGTCGGGGTTCACCATGTACTCGACGTTGTGGATGCCGAGTAGCAGCGAGTAGTCCATGATGCCCAGCCGCGACAGGAAGTTTGCGTCCTTGACGAGCTGGTCGTACAGCTCCTCCGCGACCTTGGGGTCCAGACGGACCTTGGCGGTCAGGTCGTTGTCCTTGAGCACCACGTTCGGCTCGTGGCGGCCGACCCGCGCGCGGCAGTTCTCCGCGTCGGTCGATCCAAACACGTACTTGGCGTTACAGTGACGACACGTCACGCTTTTGCCCTTTGACGGGTGCTTGGCGCTGCGGTTCACCCACGAACCCTTGATGTCATAGCGGCGGTGGATCACCTTCTCCGTGCTGAACAGGTTGGCCATGACCACAAAGTTGAACGTGTTGCCGTACAGCCGGATCGCGTGGCAGCCGTAGAACCGCGTCAGCAGGCTGTCCGGGTTCGTGAGCAGGAACGACGCATACTCGGCCGCGATTGAGCGCAGGAAAGTCGACTCCTCGTCGCTCATACTCTTCACGATCAGCTGCTGGTCGTGCGAGAAGAACATGAACGCGCCACTCGCGCCTTCACTCAGCCGTTCCTTGGTGGTTCGGCTCAGACTGTCGATGTACTGGTTAGTGTCGATGCCGAAATGTTCGCGGATTGTCTGGAAAGTATGCGGACAGTAGTCAATGAACAGCGTGCCCTTGCCCAGAGCGGCCTTGGGGCGCGTGCGGATCATGTAGTCATCCACGCCCAGCGACCCGCGGTTGTCCTCCGTCCCCTGCGGCTGCAAATACAGCTCCTGCTGCGTCGCGCCAGGCGGTAGGTGCTGCGTGTCACGAACAGCCTGGATGATGCCCGTCGTCGTGTAGTACAGCACTTCGCAGCGCAGCGCGAGGTTCACTTGGGGACTCAGGTCAACGTCGACGTCGACATCGCCCTTCTTGCCCTGGCCGCGCTTGATACTGACGACGGATGACACCGCAAAATGATTAGCTATCGCCAATTCAACATGTAGACACCATGTTGACGAGAGCAGACGTACTGGTCGTGGAAGTCGTTCATCTGGAACCACACAACGAAGTCGAAGTAGCCCTTGCACGTGATCATGAAGTTCATCATCTGGACGATCCATCTCGGCTTGTCGTTCAGTACCAGGTAGGGCACGTAGAACGCGAACGTGATGGCCCAGTAGATGATAATCGCAATCACGTAGCTAGAGTTGTCCGCGGCAAGCAGAACGACAGCATATTCGAATTAGTCAACGCTCACGGTCGACAACCACACAAAGCAATACAGACGTACATCGTGACGGAGTGCAGCACGCGAAGGCGCATGCGGAGCGTCTCAGACAAACCCGAGACGGAGCGCTGGTACGCCCAGTAGATGACGACAATGGCGTACACCCAGTACAAGATGAGCCAGATGTAGAACAGCAACCAGGACCTAGGGTAAACGCATGAAGTGCATAGTGTTAGTTCACCAGTGATAGGGTGGCAGACGAAGAAACCGCAAGATACTCACTGAAAGTTCAGCTTCCACAAGTTTCCAGTGCTGGTTCCATCGCTTGAGCTGCCGGAGGTGCTTGTGCTTGCGCTCGAGTCGCTGGACAGTTTGCTCTCACTTTTCGTCCAGCAGTAGCCAAACTCGGACTCGCCGGCGAAGTCGGGAATGGACACGAGGATGATGCACGTCACCAACGCTGCTCAGCAACAACAGAGACATCGTTAGCCTTCCATGTAACCAAAGTAAGAGCAATGCACGATTGACTGGTCAGACATACCGGTCAGCCAGACGTAGGAGTGGTAGCGGCGCACGTTGCGCTTGTAGTCCGTGAACGGACTCTGCAACGACGACAGCATGTCGATAGCCATGACGAAGAACCAACTCTCGGAACTCCAGAGGAAGAACTGGGTCAGCGCGGCCGTGGCCGAGCACGACTCTTCCGACAGCGTGTCGCTGCAGCTCCCGCTACCGCACTTGTACAGCTCCGTGACGAGTAGCACCGACACGAGCCCGATGTCGCAAAGACTGCGGAAGAAAATGATGGGGTTTGGGTGCTTCCTCCACGTGGGGCGCGTCAGGAATGTGTAGCACACGGCCAGGCACGAGAGAAGCGTGATGACACCGCCGGCCATGAGCCCGACCGAGGCGTCGACCGTGTTGTCTGCGAACACGATGGTGGTGGCAGCGCCGCAGATGAAGATGAGGAACATCATCGCCTGGATCTTGTAGTTGTTGGCCCAGTGGATGGAGTTGGCGACCGTGATTTTGGCGTGGAACCAGCCGACGCCGTCGTTCGGGTTGTTGTACTTGCCGACCTCGTAGCTGCCGTCGTCGATGCTGTCCTCGGAGCTCTCATCTACAGAGCGAATAGGGTCACCGCCAGTCTGTAAGTTCTCCCGCGCGCCTGACGCCGGCGATTTGCGCATCTCGATCGGCGTATGCATCGAGTGATAGTTGGTACTATCGAGTCGGTCCATAGTCACACACAATAGCATCCAGCATCAGCTCCATATTCACACGCCCCGCATATACAGGCATGGTAGAACACGCACCCTCCGCGCCCGTTTGTCTTGGAGTTGGCGAACGCGTTCACGCCGCTGTCCGTGCGCGCGTACGAGCCCTGCAAGTCGCCGACGCCGTCCGGATACGCGTACTCGTTGTGTGCCGGCGCTCCCATGGCCGGCGCTCCCATAGCCGGCGCGGGAGCCCCCATGACCGGCGGCGGCGGCGGAGGCGCGTGGCGGGGCTTCCGCGGCGGCGCGTCGGCGTTCGGGAGGCTCATGAAGACTGGATGTCGCTGCGACACGTCCAAGCCCGCGTTGGTGTCCCGCTGCTCGTCCGGGTGGTCGTCCATGCGTCCAGGCAGGGGCGGGGGGCCGAGCGGCAGCTATACACCGGTCCTAGCAGCAGAAGCGAGTACGAGCGCGGGTACTATATCGAGCTGGAGGGTCGATCGTTCTTCCTTCCTTCCTTCCTTCCGGCCGTCCAGTCTGGTAGGGTCAAGTTTACCGCGCCGCCTTTGCACCGTTGCGCGCTTCCCTGTTGTGATCACTATGGGCAGCGGAGTATTGAAAAGTAACGCGAGGAAGTAAGCCCAAAGAAAGCCAGGGCGAAAAGCGAACGAATTGTTGTTGAGCCTTTCCGCGGTTTTGCAGCATGAAAAAAGGTAACCGCCGTCAATTTTTGACCCTTTCAGCAGAGAGGGGTAGGGTTCAACTGGTGCTAGCGTTACTTTATGTGTCCGAGTCAGCCATGTTGACCTGGATTTGCGCGGGAGAGCATTCCTAAAAATCCAGCCGTAGCTTAACCCTTAAATAAACCCTTAATAAGGGGTTCATAAAGGGGTCAGAACCTCGAAAAGAAGCAAATGAAGGTTCAAAACCGATCGCTGAACAGTGATCGGCGACTTCAACCAAGAGGGCATACAATTATCAAGTCAAACGTACTTTCCGCAGTGTATAACTACAGTATCCAATCGCCCATTTCAAAATGAGCACCTCCCCAGTTCCGCCTCCCGTTCGCCGCCGACGAAGACGCCGCGCGCGACGCCCTGCTCTTCCGCCTGCTGGCTCGCGAACCCGTTGAAGATCTGCTCCAGCGTCGTCTGCGAGACGCTGTACTCGCGGATGTCTAGCGCGGCCTTGGCCTCCTCGATCAGCGCGAACACCTTGGACAGTTTGTGGTTCTCGCGCGCGCCGCGCAGCTTGAAGCGGCAGAAGTCGTTCTGGCGCTCCAGCACGCTCGCCCCGTCGTACTCAAACGCCTTGGTGAGGAACTCGAGCAGCGCGTCGAACCGTGTCTCCTCGACGCACCAGGAGCAGAAGGCCTCGGCGCGAACGTACCCGTCGCGCTCGATCGCGGCCGCCAGACTGTAGCCTGTTGGGTGTGACGCCACGACCCGCTCTGCCAAGTCACGGTTGCTGAACGCATTGCACTTCTCTTCCAGCTCCATCGGCGTCACGAACGCTTCCTGCCCGCTGAAAACTTCCTGGATGAGGTACTCGAGCTCCTCCGCCGTCGGCATATTGAGCTTCACGTCCAGTACCAAGCCATCGCCGAAGCGCGACTTTAGGTGCTGGATGCTGCCAAGACAACGAAGACGCCCGCCCACCATGATGCCGACGCGCGAGCACAGAGCCTCGGCCTTCTCCATGCTGTGCGTCGTCAGCACGATCGTCGACGCCTTGTCACGCGTTGAGATGCCCGCGATGACGTCCCACATAAAGCGCCGAGACACTGGGTCCATGCCTGTAGACGGCTCGTCCAGAAACACGATGCGCGGGTTGCCAATCATGGCGATCGCGACCAAGAGCTTGCGCTTGTTGCTGCCGCTCAGACTCCCTGCGAGTTTGCTCTCAAAGTCCGACAGGTTCAGCTGCTGGATCTTCTCGTCCACCACTTGCGCGAGCTCGGTGCCAGACACGCCCTTGATCGACGCAAACAGCTCCAAGTGCTCGCGGACGGTCAGCAAGTCGAAGAGCGCGTCGAATTGGGGGCAGTACCCGATCTGGCGGCGCACCTGGATCTGCTGCGTCAAAATGTCAAAGCCCGACAGCGTTGCCCCACCGTGAGAGGGCAGAACATCGCCCGTGAGCATCTTCATCGTCGTCGTCTTGCCTGCGCCGTTGATACCGAGGAAGCCGAAGCACTCGCCGCGCTTGAGGCCGAACGAGAGATCCCGCACAGCAACCTTTCCGCCAGGGTACACCTTGCGAAGGTTAGCGAGCTTGATCACGTCGGTGGCAGCGTCTCCTTCAGCAACGCGCTTGGCCTCGTTTGCGACGTCCTCGTCCAGCTCGCATCGCTCGTCAGCACGCTCTCCGCCATCATCGCGCGACATGGCGTTCTTGATCTTCGGGAACGTCATGGCAAAGTCGATGCCGACAGCCAGGGCAAAGTAAGCGACTGCGGTGATCCCCAGGGACAGCAGATCGTACCCCAACAGGTCGGTGCTGAATGGGCTTGTGTCGTCGTCTCCGTCGCTTTCGTTCAGCACCAACTTGAGCAGCCCGCTGCCGAGATTGAAGAGCGGGGACAACCGTCAGAAGAAGATGAGCACCGAGTTGACGTCACTCGTCGTGTCGTTGATCAAGCCCAGGATGTACGAGACGATCATGAGCACGACGCCGATGACGAGGTTGAGCACAGTCGTGAACGTCTGCGCCGACGCGTGCTCCTTGAAGAGGTACGACAGGCAGTACGTGAACGGGCAGACCGCGAGTCCGAACAGCACAAAGAGAAGAATCACGGCTGGAAACGTCGCCGACGTGCAGCTCGTGCAGTCCGAGGAGCCTGTCATCGCGGAGATATCGAACGCCTTGATGAGCACGATGGATGCCAAGCAGGGCACGACGTACAGCGCGAAGTCCCAGACATAGTTCGACAGCCAGAAAGCCCCGAGCGACACGCCAGAAATGAGCTGCTGGTGCTTGGAGTTGTGCTCCGACTGCTTCTCCTTGACCAGAAACACGACGACGGATGCCGGGAAGAACGTGAAGGCGATGCAAATCAGCAGGCTCGCAGCGAACGCTAGTGTCGATGTGAACGTCGCCTCGGTGGCTTCTGTTAGCGGGAGTGGATGATTGTTCACCGTCAAGGTGATCGTCGCCTCAGACGCAAAGTCGCTTCCATTCGCCGCTAAGAACCGGTAGATCGCCTGATCGGCCAGCGCCTTGAAGATTGCAGACGCGTGCATCCCCGTCGAGTTGGCAAAGATGTTGTACGCGAGCAAGTTGTTGTCGCTGTCTCCGTACACCAAGTACGCACCGAACTGTCCCTCCACCGTGGCCTCGTTGGCGCCGTAACCGCGCCGGTAGGCTCGATGTCCCAGCGCTAGACCGTAGCCTGTCGCGCCCGAAGCGTTGATCGTTGGATCCGTGTACGCCACGTCGAACACCGTCGGCGAGCTCGATGAATACGCGGGCTGCGAAATGGACAACTCATCAACTTCCGCGCCAGAAAACAGCGTCGATCCGTCCATGACGCTGGAGCACCAGTCACCAGTGTCGGCTTGGCAAAAGTACGGCGTCGGTGTTGAGTCTCCATCATAGTCATCCGTTGTGAGCGCCAGGCTCGGGTCATCGCTGCCAGTGCTGCTGTTCTTCATCAGGATCAGGCCCGCGAGAAGAAGCACGACTGGGAGCACGGTGCTGTAAAACAGCATCTTCTTGTCGCGCTTGGCGTAGCGAAAGCGCTTCAAGAGCAGCGCTTTGAAGTGAAGCATGAACGGCGGCTGGCGATCAGCGACGGTTGGGTCGCTGGCTTCACTCACCTGGCTCGTCGAAACTGGAGTCGTCGGCTCTTCGCGGGCTTCCTTGGACAGAGTGTGCTGGTTGCCGTCATCATTGGCCTCGGCCACCTTGATGAACACCTCCTCGAGCGTTGTGACCGACACGCCGTACGAGAGCAGGTCTAGCTCCCTCAAGCGCACATCCAACTCCGCAAACATGGCTGCAAACTTGGGCGAGCTGCTGATTGGCAGCTGGAAGGCGATCTCGCTTCCGACGTTGCTCAACAATTGTCCCGACGGGACAAAGGTCGACACAAACGCGATCACATCTGCGTCCTTGCACCTGTCGTCGTCTTTGACCAACGTCAGGTTATAGCCGGCGCCGAATCGGTTCTTCAGGAAGAGCGACGACCCGCAGCAGCGCACCTCGCCCTCGGCCATGATGGCGATGCGGTCGCCCAAAATGTCGGCTTCGTCCGTGAAGTGCGTCGTGAGCACCATCGCGCGTTCATTGCGGTTGTTGAGCAGGATCTCCCACGTGCTGCGGCGACTGTACGAATCCATTCCCGACGTCGGCTCGTCCAGGAACACCAGCGAGCTGTCGCCAAGAAGCGACACAACCACAGACAGCTTGCGCTTCATGCCGCCGGACAGGTCGCTCGAGTTGACGTGCTGCTTCTCCGTCAGACCGACCTCGCGGATCTGCGTGTCGACGATATCCTGAAGCTCCGAGTTCGCGTAGCCTTTGATTTGTCCAAAGAAGAGTAAGTGCTGCTCAACCGTCAGCTCGGGGAAGAGCACGTCGTGCTGGAAGCAGATGCCGAGCGACTGGCGGATCTCGTCCATGTCCTCCGTGATTGTCAACCCATTGTACGTGGCGTTGCCACTGGTTGGCGCGGTCATCCCCGTGAGCATCGAAATGAGCGTCGTCTTGCCGGCGCCGTTGTGTCCAAGCAGACACGTGATCTGATTCTTGTACATGACCAAGTTGACGCCGTTCACGGCGACCTTCTCGCCGTCCGGAACGGAGAACACCTTGCGAAGACGCTGGACGGACAGAGCCGCCCCGTTCTTCTCCTGCTCGCGTAGCTCGTTGCTCACAGGCTCAAAGTTCGGGTTCACGTCGAGTACCACGTCGTCCAGCAACGAGCCCTGGGTCTTCACGCCCACGAACCCGCGGCGACGGTTACGCCAACACGAAGGCAAGAACGGGAAGTACCACTTGAGCGTTGTGCCGTACTCCTTCGGTATAACCTTCTCAAAGTACAGGCCAAGCAATGTGTAAATCGCCGAGTCGACGACGAACATGATCAGCGCCGTGCTCAAGCGGAAATTGCTGCTGATCATCGTGAGGTTGCTGAAGCCCACGCCTTCCCCCGTCGCTTCGGCGTCGGCAAGCACGGTGACTCCCAGCGTGAGCTCAACAGGTGACAACAAGCTGCCAAGGTTCTTGGCGCTCTCACCTGTCGACGTGGAAAAGGCCGTCGAGACGAAGTACATGCCGAAGAAAAGCACCATGCTGACGAACGAACCCGCACGGGCCTTGCTGAACACGGAGCTCATGAGGAATGCGAACGAGAGCACGCTGACGCCAAACAGGTAGAAGAAGAGGAAGATAATGATCGGCGAGCTGTTTGCGAATAGCCCGGCCATACCCGCAAGCGCCTGGAGTACCGCGCCTACGAGCAGGATGCCGAGGTACGTCATGTACCAGCTAGTGATGATGGCCATCTCCTCGACGCCCAGGATCTTCATGAACTCGCGCATGCGGGACTCCTTCTCTTGGATGAACGCGACCAGGATGCGCGACACGATGAACAGGTATGCGAGGATGAACACGATGGCGAACACCTGCTTGACGCTGCTGTAGAAGGACGAGCTGACATAGCTCTCAACCGGAAATGGCGCCACCATCGCGCCGAGATAGGGCTGCGGCGCCTGGCGCAGAGGCACGAGCAGCATCTCCTTGACCTTGTCCAGAGTACTCAACAGGCTCTCGTCGATCTCCGATGAGGACCGTGCCGTCGACAGTGTGCGCTGACAAGTGCTCGTCGTAGTCTGTGCGCTTGAGTCCCACTCGGGCATACACGACACGAAGCGAGTGACGAGCGTCTGAAGCGTCATGAAGCCCGTGACGGCGTACGCGTAGTAGTAGCTGGTGGTGATCTCTTTCTGGAATGGGTACACGGCGCTCGGGTCGCCGCTGGTTGACGGCACGCGCCCAACACTCATGCCCGCGGTCGAGTTGAGCCGGATCGTGTACTCCATCGACGTGAACGAGCCGATATTGTCACTGCCCGGATACGTATCGAAGCCGATGGCTCCGTAGATGCGAGGTTGGACAGCCCATCGCCATACATGGAGCCCGAGACGTAGTCTTCCAGGTCGTCCTCGCTGTCGAAGAACTCGATGCTTTCGCGGAACGACGGGATTTGCAGCGACGAAGTAGAGTTGAGCGCGTCGATACGTGGGTACCAGGCGTCCATCGTCTCGAGGAAGTAGCTGCGCGTGAAGACCGTGTCGGGTATGATGGCGATCTTGTACGGAGCGACCTTGTCATCACACTCGGTCGGCACAGCGTACGCTGACGAGATGCTCGTGTCGACGAGCCCGTTGGCGAGTACTCCAGTCGTGTACGCCTCAAGGTCCGAGTCGGAGAGACCGTTGATGTTGTCGGCGTCGCTGATGGACAGCACACCAAGGTTGAGGATCAGCCCCATGAGGGAGCTCTCGTACGTGACGAACTTGGGCATGGTCGCGTCGACCCACTCGTTGAACGACCCCGAGGCCTGGTAGAGATTGTACGACGTCCGACGGAGCTGTCCCCTGTCGAGCTCGTCGAGTCGCTCCAGCCTTCGGGCACCGTCACATCCGTCGTGCTGGACTTGAGCAGCCCCATGGCAATGATGAAGACCGCGGGCACGATGATCTCGCAGACAGTCGCGATCAAGTGTCGTCGCTTGAGCGCCCAGTTCTTCCACATCAACGCGCGGATGAACAGGAGCATCGAGCGCCGCTCCGAAAGGCTTTGGGGGGCCGCGTCGCCGATCATGTCGCGGTCGGCCTTCATGCCGTGAAAATCGCCGTGGGGTGGACTTCTTCACGGTCTTAACGGTATTGCTGTCGCTGGTTCGTACCTTTAGGTTACCGAGTGCGTCTGTCGGAGTTGATTCACTAATGAAAGAGAAGGTGGTCGATCGGCTTTGAACGAAGGAAAGAGCTCACACGGCAATGAGCGATCGATCCGCTCATCAGACTGGTCCAAAGCGCCGGTGAGCCACGGTGTTTCGTGCACTTAGTCGAACGAGCGTCTGTCGTAATCGCGCTGTTTTACGCCTTGGCCGAGTTGGATTTTGAACGTGCGGGAATGGCAAACACGAGATAGGCCGTGCACAATACCGCTGGCGTCAGATTGACGGCTTCGCACTGCCGAATGAGGACACCTTCGAGCCGCATTGTAGCGTCAGTCAGTCAGTCACGGTTCGTTATCCCGGTAGACTACACCACCTGTCAGGCGTGTGACTCGATCCATGCGACACGGGGACTCATGTTGCTGTTCATGCCGCCGCACACTCGTAATTATCTGCTTCGATCTAACATCCAGTATGGAACAATCGGGAGCGCCAAGTGGACGGATTCGTCACCGATGATTGATCCTCCACGCTATCCATGACGATCATTGAGGCGATTGGTATGCGACACTAGTTCCAGCAACCCAAGTCGAGTACGTACTGTAAGGCGTCGGGCACGATATCCAGTCCTTCGAAGTACCGTGGCGGGGCTGGCCCTCGGACGATCAAAGCTATCTTCTTGCAATTGAGGGCGAAATACTGTAATCGATTACTTTTTCGACAACAGTCCATGCAACAGACCCGTTCATAATGAGCACGTTCCCGCTTCCTCCTTGGACGACGACGCCTCTCGAGACGCCCTGCTCTTCGGCCTGCTGCGTTGAAGATCTGACCGAGCGTCGTCTGCGAGCCGCTGTACTCGGGGGTGCCGAGCGCGGCCTCAACCTGCTCGATCGACGCGAAGATGGTTTGAGGCTCTCCCACGCGCCGCGCAGCTTGAAGCGACAGAAGTCATTCTGGCGCTCCACCACACTCGCGAACGAGTTGCTGAGAAACTCGCGCAGCGTGTCGAACCGTGTCTGCTCGACGTACGACGAACAGAAGGCCTCGGCACGTACGAACTTGTCGCGCTCGATCGGCGCCGCCAAACTGGAGCCTACTGGACGTGACACCACAACACGCTCCACCAAGTCACGGTTGCCGAACGCGTTGCACTTCTCCTCCAGTCCTGGCCTCTAGACACATCTTGGATGAGGTACTCGAGTCTTCATGCCAGTAACAGGCCGTCGTGGAGGCGCGACTTTAGGTGTTGGATGCTGCCCAGTCTACAGGCGTTGACCCTTCGTCTCGGCGCTTCATGTGGGATGACATCGCGGGCATCTCGACGCGTGGCAAGGCATCGACGATCGTGCTGATGACGCACAGCATGAAGAAGGCAGAACCCCACGTCGGCACCATAGTAGCTGGTCGTGTGTGTTGTCAGCTCGCTCGTCCAGAAGGAGCACAATGCGCGAGGTGCTGATCGCGCGGGGTGCTGATGATTGCGATCGCAACCGGTAAAGCTGGCGGGTTGTGTCATAAAATATAAAAAAAATCATCGAAAATGCTATTTTAGGTAAGTTTTACTGGGAGCAAATCTCACCACCAAAGCATACAGTACCATGCTTCCCGCCAAAATCAATTATTAATTTAGCACAATATATTTTTTCACGAGAATATATATCTTCATTTTGTACAGTAAACCAAACACAACACAACCAATTTTGGCGGACAAGAGGCCGCTCGCCAAGCGTTGCGCGCCAAAAAGCAAAAAGCAAATCCACAGTAACAGACGCGAAAACCAAAACGGCATGCGCGCAACCGACGGGTCGCGCTCGCCGCCGCCGCTCGCGCTGCCGCCGCGCTCGGACCGTTTCCAGCACTGGAAGCTGCAGCGCGACCGCGAGCGTCGGGTGGAGCGGCTGGGCATGGCCGCGTCCCCGCTTTCCCCGCCCTCTGCGAGCCGCCGGGCGCTCGGCAGCGCTGAGGAAAGGCGGGCGCGCCGGGTCGCGACCCACAGCGAGGAGGAGGACGAGCTCATGGACATGATCGTGGAGCGCGAGCGCCAGGAGCGCGAAGGCGACGGTGGCAAGCGCCTTTACCATCTTCAGCAGCAGCAGCAGCAGAGGCGCCGACAGCTGCCGCCGCTGCCGACATCGGCTCTTGCGCGCTCGCGAAGGTTCACGGTGCCCATGCAGACGGCGGAGCAGCAGCGGGAAGACGAACCTGCGCCACGGAGACCGTTCGGGAGCGCGCCCCGCGTTCAGGCCAGTCTGTTGGATGCTGCCGCTTCTCAAGATGGACGGAACGTGGCGTCAAATGGTGGAAACGCTGCCGGAACGATCCCGCTCAGTGAGATCACCGATCGGTACGCGTTCCAGCCGGCGTCGTCGCTGCGGTGGCGGTCGATGAAGCCCCCGGTGACGGAGGAGAAGGACGACTTGGAACAGCGGAAGCGGCAGGAGGAGGCCGATGCAGACCGCATCTTGGAGCAGGCGGCGATGGACTCGGGAAAGCGCAAGGACCTGTGGGACAACTTCTACATTGGCGCCAAGGCGTCTCGCGCAGTAGTTCAGCAGCACGAAACGTCCATTAGGCCGGCGGTGTACTCTACGAGCAGTTTTAGAGAGGAGAGCCTTCTGCAGTCGCAGTCGAGTATTGGAAGCTGGGGACACCAGGAGGCGCCGCGCAGTGAGGGTGCACGAGCGCGGGGGAAGGTGGAATCAAGCGGGCAACACAGTAGCACGCAGTCTAGCGACGTGTTCGGCCACTCGTCACCCGACAACCGGCTTAATGGTCTTCGCCATCGCCTTCGGAAGGGTTCAGAGAGCGCAATTTCTGGTGCATCCGAGTCCGGACAATCTGATCGTGCGCTGCATGAAGAGTTGCCTGGCTTGACCGTGCAAAAACGCGACCGGCCGGAGCCAGATGGCTTAGAATCCACCTCAACCATGCTCGGGGACGGACTGTTCGATCCGAAGCGCGCATTCGACGAGATCTTCCCGCCATGGAGCGTAGTGTTCCTGGCAAGCTGCGTGGCGGCTGGGGTCAGTGGATTCTTCATCGAGGAGCTCATGGAAGTCGCGGGCATTTTCTTCAAGACGATGCCGTTCAGCGTCTCGCGCGCGGAGCAGCAGCGCCTGCACGAGCGGCTGGAGGGGCTTCAGAAGGAGCTGCGCGGCTTCCGCTCGGCGGCGTCCGAGATCGATTCGCACTCGCAGAAAGTGTTCGAAGAAGTGCGAAAGCACTTGGACAAGCTGCGCTCGGAGCGCGAGAGGCACCAGGACATGGTCGCCAAGGAAATGCACGAGCTGCGCCGGTACGTTCTGCAAATGACGTACGAGATGGTCGAGCAGGAGCGCCAAGTCATCCACCAGCGGCTCAAGGAGACGGTCGGCGTGCAAGTCGCTGGCGAGGTCGTCTCTCCGCCGTCCAGTCATGTCAAGAAGTCTGGCGATCGCGAGAACTCATCCATTATTGGCCAGGTGAATTCAGTGGCCGCTGTGGAACATCGTCCAGCGGATGCTGGAGCCAATGCGATCGTCCGTGTTACTTCTGTTCCAGTCGACAATGCACAGCTGAAAGAAGGCGCGACACCCGACAATAGCCGTAACGAAGCAATTCTCACTGAAGAAGATCCGACGCCCGACCGTACACGTGCTGAAACTGTTCACGCCGAAGAAGAGTCGACGCCTGATTACGTGCGTGTCGAAGCTGTTCTCGCTAAAATCGACCAGATCGTGAACGGCGTCAACTTGGTGGACGAATTACCAGCGTCAGTGCCAGCGCCCGCAGTAGTCGCGAAGTCTGAAACGCGCTCGCCGCCGCGAGGGGTACTCTTCATGTCGTGGCAGGCGACCTTGGTGCTCTTCGTCATGGTCATCTTTGGCGGCTATGTAGGTCTTCGGCTGCGCAGAATCAACCGCCGGAGAAAGTGGCTCGAGGATCGGCGGCGGCGCCGACAGCAACAAGGTCGCCATCGCTATTTCTCACCTTCGCGACGAGCAGAACGCGTCCCTGACAGCGAACAGGACAGAGACGAGCAGGGTGAAGACGAGTGGGAGCAGGCCGGATCGGAGCACAGCGTCGAAACAGTGGCACTGATGACTCCCGTCAATAGCGGCGGCGAAGAAGACGACGAAGACTACGAGCCCGAAGAAAAGTCGGAAATGACGAGCTCGGCGGAGAGCGTGGGCCACAGCGAAGTCGAGTCGGAGCTGGACGAGCACCAAGATGAGTACGCCCAAGAAGACGATGACGAGTACGACCGAGAACCGGCCGATCGCGATGAGATGGAGAGCGACGGGCAAGAAGAGACTAAGGGCGAGGAGCATGACCTCAGCGACGAGTGGGAAGAGATGGAGCGAGAAGGCGATGACGCCCAGGATGACCCGCCCGAGTTCGTGCACCCGTCGACCGAGTACGAGCAGGAGGAGGAGGAGCCGGTCCCCGCATCCGACCAGGCTGCCGTCTACCGGATGGCCACGACCGAGGTGAGTACCTTTGCAGAGGCTGCGTGGGTGTCCATGGTGGCGAGCGAGTCGGGATCTGATGTCGTTCGTGCTGCTCTTGTCACTGGCCAGCACCGTTTCCCGTTCGTGACCCGCGCGAACGCGCAGGCGGAGGACAGGGAGAGGAAGAGCGCTCGCATGGAGCGGAGGAAGTTTGCGCGCCGATATTTATGAGGCGGTAAATAAGGAGGAACAGGTACAGGATTAAGCTGAGTGGCTGTGGCTTCAGTTGGGAGGGTTCAACCGGTTCAACCCGGGGTGGACGACAGCAACAGAATATGATGTGGCTGCTCTTTGCAAGGAGAGATGACATGGTGAGAATGACGGTTCAACGCAAGCACTCTCTCACAACGTTGACTTTTGTGACTAACAGTACTCAGTTCTCTTACAGTACGTCAGTGAACATGGGTACAGAGAGGAAATTTTGACTACTACGGTAGATTTTAGGTGCAAGCATTTTGGGAAAGGCATTCACCAAAGTGATCGATCGCCGCGATCGCCGCGCTCCTCGCCCTTCCCCAGCGCCCGCAACGCCCTCCCCTTCCCCGCGCGTGCCCTCCCTCTTCACCATGCTGTCGCACGCGTCCTCGCGCTTGTCCTGCGGCGCGGCGGCGTCTCAGGTGGCCGCGCGGTCGCGTCGGCTGTTGGCGACCCGCGCAGTCGTGGAGAGTGCCGACCCCGTCTACTTCACGACGCGTACGTTGGTCGTGAGAGGCTCTGCATGGAGCGTCTCGTACGTGGTTATTGATGCAGCTTGAGCGTCCCAGGCGACCACATCAAGGGGCGCGAGGTGCTCGAGGAGTTCGGCATGGTGACGGCCGTCGCCGTGCGCTCCAAGTCGGTCGTGAGCGACATGTACGTCGCTCTCGCCGGGCTCGTCGGAGGTTCGTCCGCGCCTTCATTTCGCAGTTTCCAGGCCCGTATCGGTTAGAGGCTGACGCTGTACGTTGTTATACAGGCGAGGCGGCGTCGTACACGTCGCTGATCAACGAGACGGTGGCCGAGGCCGTGCACCGCGTCCAGTACGCCGCCAAGGTGCGTCTATTCCGAGTGTTAACGGCGCCTGTCCAGTGGATACTGACGCGTCTGGCATTACTGGCTGGCTGCTGCAGTCGCTGGGTGCCACGGCCGTGGTGAACGTGCGCTTCGACACCAACACGACCATGAACCGCCTCGTGTTCGGCATGCACTGCTCGGTCGTGTGCTACGGCACGGCCGTGCGCTGCCGACCCGTGAAGGACGCGGCCGGCAACGTCAAGACGCCCACGCTCAGCTCCGCGGATGGGATCACCAAGCTCTAGACCTGTATCTGCTTGGTCATTATGCCAGCGCGTGGTCATGCCACTAGAATACAACTAACTGCCCCCTAGAAAATCGAAGACTCGCTATCGCAGGCGACGCTGCTCTTCCCATTCACTTACGACGAGCGCGAGCGGTGTGACGCGTCGTGGGCGTGGAACAGATCGCCTGGGCTCCCAGCACAGCCTCCAGCCCGCTGGCGCTCGAGTCGGGCGACGTTCCATCGCCGTCGTCGCTGCCGTCGCCATGCGCACTTCGCTTTATTGCGAAGCCGCCATCAAGACATTTGCCGGCGAAATCGCTCTTGGCGAAGAGCTCGCGCTGGAGCTTCGCGTTCCTGATCGCCTCTTGATCGTCACAGGTCTTCCGAGTTCCGCCACCAACGTCGTTGCCAGCATACTCTTCTGTCCTGCTCCTTGTTCGTCCACTCTTTGCCGCAGACAGGTCCAGATCTGCTAGCGAACGAGACAGAGAGACCGACTTGTTGTCAAGGAGCTGCGAAGGCTCGTCCTCCGAGTCGTCGCATCAGTTCTCAAGCCTCAACGTCGCCAAGAACGACGGACGGGGCGCGGCAGCGCGTGCGAGGAGTCGCTTCTGCTGACGAACGAGCTCCAGCCTCTCTTTCCGCGGGATCGTGTTCCCTTCCTGCGGTGGAGCTGTGCCTTGACACCCGCTCTCGTCCTGATTGCTGACGGATTGGAGTTGCAGGAGTGCGGGCGAGCTTTGAACAAGGACGCGGCCGGCTGAGCCACGACCAGTGAGTTGCTGTTCATCACATGCTGCTGCTGTTAACGCTGCTAACGCTGGTGTTGATGTGATTGTATCTGGCAGGTCGCAGTCACTCGCGAGGTCGCGCTTATTGAGCACCAGCGCCGCCGGCTCTGCTCTCCGCTCTCTCAGTCGGCGCTCGATCGCGCGTGTTTCTTCCTGTTGCTCACGTAGCAGTTCCTGCATCTCTTTCCTCCGTCGCTTCTCCTGCTTCATGCGCTGGATCTTCCTGGACCGTCGGTCCTCGCTTTGCTGCTGAGTGACGACTGCGGGCGTTCTCGCCAGACCATCCACGCCCAGGAACTGCGGGTTCTCAACAAGATACCCGTGGAAATCGAGCCCTTGCTCTCGTCGGTCGGTCGATTCGCTTCGATCATCGCGGGCTCCTGACCACCGGCGAGGATGGCGTGGCCGGGACAGCTCTTCCTCAGCGATCAACTGCCTCTCACACATGACCGCACTCTCCACTAGCTGGGCGAGCGCGACTGGAGGAGCTGGAGGGTTGCCGCGAGAGGCATCGTCGACAAATTTGGCGCCCTGCGCTCGGTCCTGTGCGAGGGGCTCGCGCAGCACTCGCTCGAGCAAAGCGCGAGCCTCTCGCTCACGGTTTCGGGGATGCGCCGTCGGTTGGAACAATGGATGCGCAGTTGGCGGTCCAATGTTCTGTTTATCACAACGCAATGACAACAATAAGCCACGTCCAGCAGAATCAGTGACGCAGAGTCAGGGAAGGACAAACGGGAATACCGATGCAGCGGTCGCTGACGCACGCGGACGGGGATCAAGATAGCGAGATGCTCGCGTTCCGAGGAGGAATTGCAACGGCACGTGGTCGCCCATGCTTTGCCTTCGCGGAGACAATAGTCGTGACGAGGTCCGAGCCAACGCAAGTGAGGTAAGCGGTGCGAGACATGACATGATCGCCATGATCGCCCGCGTTTCGATGCCACTCACCTATTTTCATCTCTTGATGCCCGGTATTTTTGGCCCAAGTGAGCGCGCAACTGCTACTGATGGTCTCGACACGGCGGCTGTGTGCTGCTCGCCCGTTCGCCGTTCAGCCGCGCGCTCGTCGGCCTGGCCATTCGCCAACTCCAGCGACGGGTGCAAGCAAGCAGCAAGCCGGGAAGAGAAGCGACTGCAGCCTACTCGGACGACAAGCTCGTTCTATTGAGATGGCGCTCTGTTGTGGCAAAGCCGACAGCAGCGACCGCGACAACGTCGCCGACGTCAAGTCTACGGGCGCGTTCGTGTCCAAGAGCAAGCGGAAGTACGGACGCATGTCGAGTAGCTGTTGTGCTGATCGCTCGAGCTGACTGACACTCATCAACACTTCTCTTGGATAAGATAGGTGCCGCGATGTCCTCTGTTGCCTCCTCTTCCTCGTCTACTGGCTCGGAATGGTACGCCGGAAGAGAGCAAAGTCACTGCGATTCTTGGGTCTCACCGCGCGTCACCCTTTCGCAGGTCATCATCGCCATTCTCGCCGTCAAGACTGGCCAGCCACTCCGGTACACTTCATCGCACACTCGCTGTCTTCCTTCACATCCACTCTAACTTCTCGCTTCAATCAATACAGACTGGTGTACGGGCGCGACTACGCGGGCAACGTGTGCGGCGACGGCGCGCTGGCCGACGCCACCTTCACCGCTTACCCTCGGCTGGACGAAGACTTGCTTGCTGGCTTGTCGTCGGGCCTGGGCGCTTCGGACATCCAGTTTTTCGGCGTGTGCGTGGCTTCTTGCCCGGCGGCGGGCGCCAGTGTGTGCACGTACGACAACTCGACGTGCTGGTTGTCGGCGCAGGACACGACGCCCGTGCTCTTCCGTTGTCTACCCGTCGAGAGCTCGAACGAGACGGTGATCGACGAGGAATGTCTCGATCCCGTTAGCGCCGACCCAGAATGCACGACCGAGCTCTACATGAACGGCGGCTGCGCCGAGGTCTGCCACGCCAAGCGCGTCAAGAAGGAGGTGTGGGAGGTGGCCGCGACGACGACCAACCCACTCGTCGAGCAGCTTCAGGGACACGTACAGGTGCTCGGGCGATTCTTCGGCGACATGGCCGCCGCCAAGTGGCTCGTTCTTGCTGTTGGTGGGCTCGGAGCGCTCGCGTTGGGCGTCATCTGGCTGCTGCTGCTCCAGTTCTTCGCTGGGTGCATGGTCTGGGTCACCTGCGCGCTCGTGCTGGCCGTGCTGCTGGTCATGAACCTGTTCTGCTCCGTCCGCGGTGGCCTCATCTCGTCGTCGCAGCTCAGCTCGCTCTCGTTCCTGGACGCGGCCAACAGCACGACGTCGATCACCACCAGTTTGACGGGAATATCTACCTCGTCGACGACCTCCACGCTCCAGTTCAAGGTGGCGGGGTATCTGCTGTGGGCGCTCACGGTCATCGTCTTCCTGCTGCTCGTGGCCATGCGCAAGCGCATCAAGATCGCAGTCGCGGTCATCCGCGAGAGCTCGCGAGCCATCCGCGCCATGCCGCTGCTGCTGCTATGGCCCGTCATTCCCTCGCTCTTCTTCCTCGCGCTCGTGGTCTACAGCATCGCGATCGCTGCCTGCCTTCTGAGCTCGGACGACCTCATGGGAGCGGCAGCATCGACGCTGAGCAGCATCGACGAGCTGCAAGTCCCATCCGACTTGAATGCGACGCAGGCTGTGCCGCAAAAGACGGCGCAAGAGGCGCTGCTGGCCTTCCACGTCTTCGGCTTCCTCTGGACCAACCAACTGCTGCAGGCCATCTCCGTGTGCGCCATCGCGGGCTCCGTCGCGCAGTTCTACTGGACGGTGCCCGATGGGAGCGGCAAGCGCAAGATGGACGCGGGGTTCCCGGTCGCGCGCGCGGTGCACAACACGCTGCGGTTCTCGCTCGGCTCGCTCTGCTTCGGCTCGTTCGTCATCGCGTTCGTGCAGTTCCTGCGCCTCGTGCTCGAGTACATCGACCACAAGTACGCCATTCTCTCTCTCTCTTTCCCTGTATGGATTGCTGTTGCGTCCCTGCGTTTCTGACCGATTGCGTGTGGCTTGTGCTGATACCAGCACGCGCGAGCTGCAAAAGGGCAACCGCGTGGTCAAGGTGGCGTTCCTGACGATCAAGTGCTGCCTCTGGTGCTTCGAGAAGTGCCTCAAGTTCCTGTCCAAGAACGCGTACATCGTGATCGCGATGAAGGGCATCTCCTTCTGCTCGGCGTCCGTCGCGTCCTTCAAGCTGCTGCTGACCAACCTCGCGCGCGTCGCGGTCGTCAACACCATCAGCTTCTTCCTGCTGCTGCTCGCCAAGCTCACCATCACGCTGGCCGTGGGCGTCGCCGTGTTCGCCGCGCTCGCTAAGTCGGAGGAACTGAGCGACACACTCGCCATCCTGGACGGCCAGCCCGTGACGTCGCCCATGGCGCCCGTGCTGGCTGCCAGCGTGCTCGCGTGGTTCGTGTTCTCGGCCTTCATGAACGTCTACGACACGGCCATCGACACCATCCTGCTCTGCTTCTGCGAGGACTCGCACCTAGCCGGCGGCGCCGCCAGCGAGTTCATGAGCGAGGAGCTGCGCCACATCATGGGCGGAACGACTACTGGAGGAGGAGCCAAGACCACCGTCATCCGCGTCGCTCCCGCCTCGGCGTCCGGCGGCCGCGCCACCCCCAAGCCCGACAACGACAACCACACCGACATATAGCCAGCAGGGCGCTTGCATACTCCTTCACATGCTTGGTATGATCAATTTGATATTGGGTAAAGCACAGCAGCACGCCTTTCCTCTCCGCATGAGCTTGCTCGTTTCTACGTGGCGGCGGCGGTGAAGTAGGCGCAGACGACGAGTTTCTTCTTCCACTTGGCCACGTGCGCCTCCCTCGCGCCCTGAGCCTGCAGTGCCCGCTCCTGGCGTCTCTGCGATCGTCGAACGCGGTCTTCCAGGCGCACGCGGGCCAGCCACGCGTCGTAGGCCGCCGCGGCTTCCGCTTCCGACTGCTGAGAGTGCTTCTTGGCCGGGTTGCTGCCAGGTTTAGTGAGCGAAGCAGGGGTCTGCTTGGCGCGCTTGATCTTCGGGTTCACGTGCTGCGACGGAGGCTTGGCTGGCGCCTTGGCTCGGGTACAGATACAAATATAATACCAGAGTCAGACACCGTGCTACCATCACGGCCGATAAGCTGGGCCTCTACCTCGGACGGCACCGGCTTTTGCGGCTGCTCCGCCTTCTTCTTCTTGCGCTGTTCGCGGGTCTTGCGCGCGCGCCACTCGCGGAAGGCCGCCTCGCTCTTCTCTCGCTTGGTCGCATCGTCCTGGTCAGCGTCCTCCGTTCCAGAGCGCCGCGCTCGATCCCTGGCGGCCGCGCGCTTCTGCTTGAGCCAAGCGCGGTGCGAAATGCGCTCGCGGATCTATCATGCCGCCATTTCAAGTCGTGAGGCGCGGAGGACAAGAGGAAACCAACGCCGCGCGAGGGATGCGATGTACCTGGTGCAGCTGCCGCCGACAGGCCTCGTCTGGCGCGCCGGCCACGTCCAGCCGCTCCTGCCAGTGCCACGCCTTGGGCGCCATGCCGCCCATAACCTTCGACTTGCCTTGATTATCAAGCGTGTGTTTATATTTAAGCATCGCGAAAGTCGCAATGCGAATGCAGTGAACGTGGAGGGAGCCGCTGGAATTAGGACCCGCGCGCTGGTTGAAGCGATAGATGGCTACACTCTTTCTTATCGTGTTGTGTGCCACACAAAATAATTGTCATTTCCTTTTCGAATCGTGTTGGTACGTACCGCTCGAAACCGTTTGAGAAACCGTTTGTGCTGTAAAACCTCATCTGAGTTTCGAACCATCCCGCAATAAAACCTTCACTTCCAAAACCTCATCTTGTCGTCATATACAAACACCCAGAGGAACCCCCGCTCTGCCGCCAAAAAACCTCATTCACTCGACCCTCTTCCTGCGAAGAAGAACCTTCCCCCCTCCCTCCCCAATTTCCAGCGCTAAAAGCCCGCGCTCCTTCGAACGGACCAACCAGAATCGAGCGTTCGCCGCGGGGCCGAGGCGACCAAATCACAGCGCGCGCGGGCGAAAGGTGCGTCCAATGAGAAGGCAGCACCGCCGCGCTTTTCCACCAATTGGTGCCGCCACCGGGCTGCCGCCCCGTGATTGGGCGGGCCTTCCTCGTGCGCTGCATGGCGACGACTAACGTGATGGTGCGGGCGCGTGTGATGATGATGCGGCCGTGCAGGTAGTGAGTGCACTGTACGTACCGGCAGACGGAGGCGACATGTCGGGCGAGGAGGCGCAGAGCAGCAACCTGCAGATGCAGATGCAGCTGCAGAACCAGCGCGCGCAGATGCAGCAGCAGCAGCTCCAGCTGCACGCGTTCTGGCAGAACCAGATCCAGGAGATCTCGCAGATCGACCCCAACGCGTTCGACTTCAAGACGCACCAGCTCCCTCTCGCGCGCATCAAGAAGATCATGAAGACGGACGAGGACGTGCGGGTACGTTGGGTCACGATTGGTCGGGTCGGGGCGCCGGCATGTCATGGTAACGAGAGGCGCAGCGCTAATCATTGTGACCCCCCGTGCAGATGATCAGCGCCGAGGCGCCCGTGCTGTTCGCCAAGGCGTGCGAAATGTTCATCCTGGAGCTGAGTCTGCGCGCGTGGATCCACACGGAGGAGAACAAGCGCCGCACGCTGCAGCGCAGCGACATCGCCATGGCCATCACCAAGACGGACGTGTTCGACTTCCTCATCGACATTGTCCCGCGCGACGACATAAAGCCGGCCAAGAAGGTAGGCCGCGCGGTCTCTCCCCATCACGTAGAGCGATGCTGCTGTCTCCAGTCTCTGACGCTCGCCGTCGTGTCCGTAATGACTGACCGAACGAGCAGGGCCCCGCGGACCCGCAGATGATCTACCAGCAGCAGCTCCAGCAGCAGCAAGCAGCCATGCTGCAGCAGATCATCCAGCAGCAGGCGCAGGCCGGCTCGGCCGGCGTGCAGTGGCCCAACGCGCAGCTCCAGCAGCAAATGATGCAGCAGTACCAACAGCGCATGCAGGCGCTGCAGCAGAGCGGCTCAGGAGTCGGCGGCATCCCCTCGGCCCCCGCCGGCGAGACCAACGTCTCGGGCGGCGCCGCCGCTCCCGGAGCCGCGGGATCCTCGAGCGCGTCCGACCAGCTCTCAATCAACCAGCGGAGCGTCGACGTGTAACTCCGCGACACGGCAGACGCGGGCGCAAGGCTCTTGTTTTTATAATTTGCTGTTGCTGTCGCGCTCTTCTCGCCGTATCGCGGTGCTGTTGTGCGTGCTTTGACGTCGTTCGAGAGGTCTCAAGGCAGTTATTAGACTCCGCGGACTCTCGTTTGATCGATTATGCGTGTGACAGCACCCATCGATAGGGGGAAAAGAGCTCGTGTATCAACCCAATCAAAGTTCCCATTTCGCATTTTTGTTTCGGTTCAATGGATGATATTGGAGATCAAAGCTCGACGTCGTCCACTTGGTCTCTCTCATTCTCGTCACTCCAGCACCAGCATCCAATGAAGAAATGGATTCAAGTTCATCTAAAGCATTCCGCCTCTCCTTCCTCCCTTCCTTCCTTCCACTTCGACTTCCGACTTCTCATCGATCGATCGATCGCCGTCACCGTTTGGGCGGCGCCCATGTGCCTATTGTAACGTACTTTATGTCTTCACATGGCGACGCACGGCCCATGACAGAGAGCTTTGATTTTGGCGACGGGCCCGCTCACTTGCGTCGGTCGGCGACCGTGCGCGGCAGCGGCACGTCGCCGGGCGTCTTCTCCCGGGCCTTGATGATCTGGTAGGCGCCTACGCCGCCGACCGCGAGCGCCATGCCCAGGACCGACTGCGCCGTGACCGGGTTGCCAAAGTACAGCACGGCGCTGAGGATGATGACGACGCGCTTCATGGTGCTCATGATGGAGAATGTGAGCTCCGAGACCTCGCCGAGCACCCACGAGGAGCTGAAGCTGCCCATGAAGTGCATGAGGCTGCAGACGAGCACCGTGCCGAACGGGAAGCTCGCGACAAAGTTGGCCTGGTGCGCGCGCGAGTTGGCCAGCACGTACGGCGTGTTGAGCGCGAACGACACGACTGCGCTGTAGAAGTGGAGCTGAGAGAGATGCAGCGAAGGAGGGAGCAACACGTCAGATTTGAGTGCGATAGAGATCGAGGCAGGGCAATGGTCTCAGAGTGTTGGGACGTACGTTGACGCTGTCCGAGACGATGCGGCGGCGGAGCAAGAACTTGGCGTACATGCTCTGCATGACGCCGAGCATGGCGGCCGACACGGCGAAGAGCGTGCCGCCGAGCGCGAGGTGGTTCATGCCCATCTCCGAGACGGACGCCAGGACGACGCCGAAGACGATGGGCACGAGCGCCAGGTACGTGGGCGTCGAGAACGTGGACCGGTAGACCAGGAACGCGAGCACCACGTTGAAGAAGGGCTGCGACGCCTTGCACGTGGCCGTGATGGACACGGGCACGACGTTGTAGCTCCAGTACGTCAGCACCTTGGCCATCACCGCCGACATGCTCAGCGGTGTGATCCACACGATGCTCTTGAACGTCAGCTTCTGCATTTGCCACCCGCCGCTCGCACCGGACGCCGAGCTCGGGAACGTCAGCACGACGACTGCCATGGCATCAACACGCAGTCACAGTCAGAGTCGGATTCGAAGGCGTCGGCTTCGTGAGAAGGGAAGAAAGCGCGAGACGTACAGTCGCAAATGACGCTGATGAAGAGGTGGCACAGCGTCAGCATCTCGGCCGACACGTGGTGCTCCTTGATCAGGATCTTGTTGGTGAACGTGGCCGACGTCGAGAACAGGTACCAGACCATCAGGCTGCAGCCGACCTACAGTAACCACACCAGCGTCGTCCACGTCAGCGAACGCCGTCCGTCCATCTAGGCAAACCTCAAAGTCCTCCTTACCCTGACGGCGCGGTTGTCGCGCAGCTTGCTGAGCGCTTGGCGGCCCTGCACGGGGATGTACCGGTCTGCGAGGCTCACGCCGACGAGCTTCTTGCCCTCTTCCATGTCGAACGCGGGGAATGCGACCGCGCTCGCATCCTTCATCATCATGGCCGAGTTGGGCGTCACACGGCGCACAAAGTGCAGCGACCGGGTCGGGTACTCGAGGGAGAGCGGGGAGACGCCGCGCGCAGGGGAGACGCGGTGCGGGTGGGCGGGGGCGGGAGGAGGAGGAGAAGCGGCCGAGCGCGCGCCGTACCAGCGCTCCGAGGCGGCCAACTTCAGATTCATGGACGTACCCCGGCCGTCGGCCCAGCGCGAATACTGTACACCTGGCGCTTGGACGACACACACACACTTGATAGAAAGATATTATTGGCGCATTAAACCTAGACAAATGAGGTGATGATTTGTAAAACCTAAATGGTGGTTTCATAGAACATGCAAGTTTGTGGATTTAAACCTAGCATTATAACCATGAGAGGGGTAGGCTTTAGCGAGAGGGGGGCCAGTTCGATTTTTTTTAGCTGACCCATCTCATTCAGCCAACCCAATGACGAAAACATCCAATCGCGACTCCTTAGAAGGAGCACGATCTTTCTAGATCGGGGTATTCCGAGAGGCAAACTACCAAGAGTGTTAAATCGAAAGGAAACCTTATTAGGGGAAAGGCGTAACCGTCGTATCGCGTATGAGCGGGTTGTGCCGCTTCGTTGTGAACCCAAAGGGCGCCAAGTTTCCAGAAGGTCGAAGTATTATTATGTAGTACTGCACAGAACTGTTCAGTATCCAGTTCTGTAGTACCAAGTACACTTCCTTTGTACTGTATACTACTGAGAGTATTACGAAGTATAATATAGTATGCATGCAATAATACAGCTGGCTTGGCTTGAAGCAGCTCATCCTGCCAACCTTATCACTGACAGCCCACCTTGCGCTCGTATCCGTCTTCATGGAACCGCCAGCACCAACAGCGAGCAGCAATACTGTATAAGCGGCACCACAGCAACGCAATGCAATACAAACCACAGATTCGTATGCCAAGCGTGTCGAGTGGACGCGCTCAATGTTTCAAAGCGGTTGTTTGGTTGCACCCAGATTCGAGGCGACATTACAGTACACCGCAGCCTCGACAACGGACTGCAGCAGCAACGATATCACGCTCAGCAACACGGATAACAACGCAGCACTCCAGTACAGTACACTGCAGCAATCGCTTCAGGACCTATGAACGCACACTGGACATCCAAGTCCAAGTTCGAGCAACTCGCTTTGATACGTACTTCTCTGGCTCATCAGGATATGCCCACTTCTCAAAACACAACTTTCTTTTTTTCTACTTTTCCAAATTCGGCAAATGATATCTTATTCGATAGATCTCGTTGTGAAGAAAATCGTCATATTTTCTTTTTTTAGATTGAGGCCACATTCTCCAAGGTATTCCACAAAAAGCGTCATCGTTTTTGACAGGTGCTGTTTTTTTTTCGCAGTTCAGTGGCAAATTAGCGACATTATAATAATTAGGGACCAATACGTTCAGATTTCCGAGACGAAGCCAATGCAGCTAATTGAAGGTCTCTGCACGCAAAATTAACAGAATTACGCTTCATACAAATATCGAGGTTTTTTTCGGAGCATTGTGTCAATCCCTAGGGTTTTTGGCCAGTCATATGACTTCAAATAATTATGCCTAATTTTACTATGCAAAAAGGTTGATTTATTGTCAGACCAGTCACATTGTTTTAAGCAATGCTTCCCCCTCCTCATACACTCTTTTGTCACATG